>JAJJWX010004228.1:0-20795 GCA_023529315.1 Papaver bracteatum
ACAGGGGTTAGTCCTCGGAGTGATTTTGGGGGAGTTGGGTGTAGTTGGGTTTTACTAGTTAGTCGAGGAGTTTGGAGAGTCTCTCAAAATTCCCCGTTAGTCGTGGGGAGAGTTTAGAAGAGTCTCCAAAACTTCCAGAAAACACATGTTAGTCGTGGGGGAGTTTGGCAAAAACTCTTGAACTCCTGTTAGGGTAAAAACCCCAGTAAAGCTAGGAGTTGGGCTTGTTTTGGGAGTTCGGGAATTCATAGAGTAAAATTGTTCTCTCTACAAATCTCTCCAAAGAGTAGAGATTTGGGGGGAGTTTGGTCGGATTAAAATGGGAGAAGGAGAAAAAGCTTGTTTTTGATTGTTTTGTTTGCTTGGGAGTCAGGTTCCAGGAATGCTTTTCTTTGATCGCCATGATGGTTTTGTTTTGATTGTTTTGTTTATGTGCTATTAATATCAGTTTTTGGTTATGACCAACACGTTGATTTTATTAGTATCAAAACAAATAAATCACAACATTTTTTATTAGGGTCTCAATCAAAAACCCTATTGTCTTTATTATATGTTGATTGATACTCTTTGTGTTGAGTATCTTTCATTTTTTTTTCTTTTCAGGAATTGATTTTAACTTTGATGAGTATGATATTGCTCCTGATGCTATTTATTGGAGTAACATAACCTGATGAGTATGATATTTCCCTCCATAGTATTCAAGACATTAGTGTAGTAGTAGCAAGAGCAAAAGACACATGTACTAATTTATACTGAAGATTGACTTTCTTCTCTATGGACGGATCTTTAGTATAAGTTGTTATCTAGCTATAGCATTCCACCAACTGTACATGATTTTGATTCATCAATTTCGATGGATTTTGTCTTCTATTAACTTGTCACAAACAAATCATACTGACCTAAAGACTCTTTTCAAAGTGTACTTTCCATTGACTCCATACATTCTTGTGTTTTCTTTTATCTTTCCCACACGAAGTAAAGATTATTAGCACAAGGCTTAAAAGCAATAGCAATACTATCGATTTCCCAAGTATACTATTTTAGTTGTTGTTAAATGCGACCATTCTATGTTGTGTTTTTTGTTGTGCAACATACTCAAACTGATTGTAAGAAATGTCATGAATGGCTTTACGTGCTTGTATGTTACTAATTGGCACTCGAAGATGATCGTGGTGTAGGTTTTGTTCTTGGCAAGAGCCTTTGCCCAGTCCAAAAACCCCGACCTCCTAAGAGCCTTGGAAACATTAGTATGCAAGCCTCACAAAGAAAAGACTATTTGCTTCAGAAAGTGGTGTTGAATATCATTTAAAACAAACCTTGTCCACGACTAGTATTTGGAGCAAGTGGGGTTTCTAAAAGATAAGAATTAAGTGCAGGGCTCAAATGTTGTCCAAATTTCTCTAGGAAGTGATTGGCAGTGTTGAAATATGATTTTAGTTGCATACAACAATGTATTATTACAATGCTAGTATTGACTTTTTGAATTCCTCGAAATGAGAATCGACGCAATTGGATTTACTTGACTAAAAGTCGATGAAGTGCTGCAATTGAGAAAAATCCCTTGACATGGTAGGTGGTGGATGGGGCGTGCCTATTCTTGGGGACTTTCATTTATCGCTTAGGTCGCCTCATTGGGTCATCTTATAAGATAAACCATTTAATGTATAGATTGTTTCTTGTTCTTAAATTGTTTATGTTGTTAAGCTTCCGAGGAGCCACCGTGACTCATTATCCATGTTCGGAGTAGAAGCTCAAACCACACCTCCATAAGTTTTATGCTTATAGGATGGTAATTGGTTGGTAACTTATTTTTGTACTGGAGATAAGTTTTATCCTCGCTAAACGAAGGTTCTTGGGTACATTGAGTTGGTTAGGATGTGATTTTATTTTTAAAAACACAATGAAACTGCGCCGGACTTGTCTGCAATGGTGTAGTAATGGATATAATGTATAACTTGCTCCCTATTTCAGTATTTCATTTTATTGATCTGCACCATTATAGATTTTGGGTTTTGTTGTTTTGTCTTTTTATAATTTGGTTTGTTTTTTATAATGGTTTGATAGGTTTCTGGACTTGAAAGTAGATCCTCCAGCACTACTCAAGCAAGTGATTGATTTTTTTAAGGTATGTTTTCTTACTTTATACTACTGCATTTTTCTGTAGCTTGTATTTCAGTTTGTATCCACTTTACTATCTCAGTACCTTGTTCAGCTTGCATCCACTTACAAGTTTGTATTTCAGTACCTTGTCATTAGTTTGTATGTCAGTACCTTGCTTTGTTAAGCTCTATTTTTAGTCTAAGTACTAATGTAGCTAACTTGTCACACCATAGAATGGACAGTTCAATCAACCTGAAAAACAACAAGAAGAAAAAGAATATTAGGAAGAATAAGAATACGGAACTGGATTCGGATACGAATACGAATTACAAACAATGGACATCACGAGAGACTCAGAAACTATTGGAATTGTTAGTAGAAGCTACACTTCATAAGAAGAAAGACACTAATGGATGTTTTACTAAGAGACTAGTGGTAGATGAAATACTTCCAAACCTTAACCAAGCATGTGATTGTGACAAATCTTATGAGAACTTTAAAGGGAAATATAGACGGTTCAAGAATAGATTTGGTCAATACCAGGATTTGTTTAAATCTTGTACTTCTGAATTCGGTTTGGATGACACTAACAAGATAATTACTGGAACCGACGAGATGTGGAACAATTACTTTGAGGTATGTGTGTGTTATTTACCGACAACTGAATTTGATCTTTTTTTCTTCTAATTTATGCAGAGTTCTAATTCATGCTTTATCCTCTCTTTTTGTGTTAACAGAGCCATCCAAAGCAAACTAACCTAAGGGACGAAAATGGTAGGGACTATGGTGACTTGCTTATTGTTTTTGGGAATAAATGTGCATCTGGAAAAGTTACAGTTGATCTTACCCATGAGGGTACAAGTGCTAGAACCTGTAATGTGGAAGATGAAGAAGATGAACATGATGATTACTTAGATGTTGATTATACTCAACGAGATCAATATGATAGTGATTTTAACGTATCATATGTGGGATATTCCTCAGAGGAAAATGATGAACAAGGTAAAGATGAAACTCAAGATATGAACACAAAGAAAATGCCTGTCATAAAAACGGTACCAAGGAAAAGACCAAGGTGTGACATCGAAATGACTCTTCACATCAACTAATCTTACCAAAAACCGATTATACTAGAGAAATTAATTGCCAACAAGCTTCATCGATTACTTCTTCTATTGAGTCTATGTATGCTCTTATTACAAAGAGAAAGAAGACCGCGAAATTGAAAAAGGAAATGCTTGAGACTTGATAAGGATAAGAAATATAATTCAAGTATGGATCTTGTTTATGGCATGATCGAAATTTCTTTGGAAGATAAAATTCAAAGTGATTGAAATGCTCTTACACCAATCACAAGAAGAACTTATTTTGAGCGTTTTACTCTCAAGAGATAAAGTTGTGGATTGTTCAAAGTTAAAAGCATAAACCTATGGTTTTGCTTCAGAAACATTAGTATTTATTTTATTTTCCCCTAGTTCAGACTTTATGGTTATTTTCCCCCTAGTTGAGACTTTATGGTATGGATTGAGCTACTAATTGTTATGGATCGACATCTTTATGGTTATTATTATTGAATCTATGAATTTTATATTCTATATGCTTATTTTCTATACACATATATACTTTTATGCTTTTGAGATAATGATTCTAATAATAAATCATCATTTTAGGTGAACATGTCTGATTTGGATTTATCTACTGATAGTGAAGATGAAGCCTTCGATACAGAAGAAAAAATTAGTGATGATGGAGAGGTAAGTAGCAATGATGAGTTTGAACTATCCATATTTTTGAATATACTTTCAGTGGTGCATTCATGGTTGATGGATATAATTAAGCAATTGCAGTACATACAAAGTCATCGTATTGAAAGACCAATGAGACGCCCGGTTACTTTATTTGGGTATAACTATATAAGGAGAGTTTTGCGCGAAGACCCAGAAGACTTTCGACGAAGTTATAGGATGTACCCGATATTTTTTAAAACTATGTTGTATCATTAGAGAAACTACATCATTAAGTGCTACAAGATGTGTTTCTATTGAAGAAAACTTGGTACATTTTTACCGTTGTTGGCCAAAGTTCACGATATTGCAAAATACGTGACACATTTGGTCGCTCCGATGGATGATTAGTAAAAACTTCAACAGGATGTTGCGTAGCTTTAAATGCTATAGTCTCGAAGATGATGGCTAAGCCAACAAGTGCAACTCCATTTAAAATTCAGAGAGTACAAGATTTTATCCTTACTTTAAGGATTGCATCGAGCTATGGACGGACACATATCCCAGCAATGGTAATGAAAATAGATGCAGCCGTTTATCGGAATCGACATGGAATTACATCTCAAAATGTGTTAGCGGTCTGCAACTTCGACTTGGAGTTCATATATGTGCTCAGTGGATAGGAAGGGTCTGCTCATGATTCAAAAATACTTAATGACGCAATGAAAAAAAGAAATGGACTGAAAATACCGCAAGGTAATTTTATTTTTATCTAATGCGAAGTTTTGATTTTATGGTGAAGTTATTTTTGGGTTCTACTTGACGAAGTTTTCTTTTTGTGTTTTATTCAGGTAAATATTACTTAGGGGATGGTGGGTTTGCAAACCGACGATATTGTTTAACACCATTTCGTGGCCAACGTTACCATTTGAAAGAATTTTACATTACGAAGGTAATCATGCGAAAAAAGGCTGAAGAATTATCTAACATGCGTCATGCTTCTTTGAGGAATGTAGTTGAAAGATTGTTTGGTGTTTTGAAGTCTCGTTTCTTGATCTTTAAGTCTCAACCTCCATTTCCATATCAAGTGCAAGCGGAGATAGTGACATCTTGTGCAGGCTTACACAACTTCTTGCGAAAAGAATGCCGTTCAGATGAGTTTCCTGTCGAGGAAGAGGAAGATAGCCATCCAACGCTTGAAAATGACGACGAAGGTTTGACACAAACTCAAGAACAACAACGTCAAGAAGCTAATTCATGGAGAAAGAGTATAGCAGATGATATGTGGGCTAATGTTCGTGAACAAAGGGAGTTAGAATTGTATGGAGACCGTTAAAATGAATAAAAAAAATTATCTCGTTGCACAACAATAACATACTATTGATACAGAGATATGATCATTTTTATTTATTTTTTTCTTTTGATTAAAGATCATTTTTATTTGCAAATGAGGATTTGTTGTTTCTTAAAAGAGAATGAGTTAGGAATGAACTCTCTTAAACTCCCTCAAACTCTCCCAAACTCCCTCTAGTAAACTCCCCTAAACTCCCTGAACTCAAAATCACCAAACTCTCTCAAACTCCCTACACTCTCTCAAACTCTCTCAAAATCCCCAAGATTGAAAATACACTCAACTCCCCACAAATCACTCGAAGACTAACCCCCCGTGAGATAGTTTGTGCTCTCACGGAAGTCTTCCCTATGTTGTTTTTTTTTTTGCTAGCTTATACTCTTATGTTGGTTTCTATGCTCTTAGCGCTTAATATGTTACCCTTTATGTCTATTTATTTTTGTTGCTTGGTTGCTTTCCGCTGTTTCAATCCGAGTAGTTATTTATGGCTTCTTTGTCTTCTCACGTCCTCCAATGCAAGGAAGAGGCATTTTTCTTACAAATACATGGTTGATGACATTTTTCTTCCATTGTTCTTTTTATTTTGTTCTGAAGTTCTTGATTCATCCTCTTTGTTTTTGTCAAATATCTTCGTTTTCATGCATGATAAATCTTTCCTACAGTGGTTTTTTCTCTCGTTAATTTAGGTGTTCCACCTTTTTTTTAGCTCTTTTTCCTTAATTTTTTTTAATCCACCCTACGGAAAAGGGTTACCGACGAATGCTCTTTTATGTCAGCTAATCATTAGTATAAAACAGGGTTTTTATAAGTTTGCCTTTGTTAGTGGTGGTCAGGATTTGTCTGGACAAAGATAAATCTACGGCTGTAGTTCTCTTGACCACACCCTCATCTCACACGTGTAAGTGATGGTCAAGATTTCATATCCCAATTGATAAATCTATGGTTGTAATTTGTCCCATAAAACTAACATTTAATGACCCATTAATGGAAATCTAATATAATAAATATAGTAAATGATTAATATAATAAATACCTAACTAATTAGTGTTCCACACTAATTGATATTAAATGATTTATTAATTGCTCATAATAATGTTTGTTCACTAATTGCTCATAATAAATAATCTATTAGTTTCTTCCATTATAATTTTTTTTTTAGTTAAATTAATAAATTTGTATTTCTTCTATTAATAAATAATTTTGATAAAAACAGAAAAAATATCAATATATATTAGTTGTGATAGTAGGTTGTGGAAGCGGTGGCGAAGGTCGATCTTTGTAAAAAAAAATAAAAATAATTGAACAGTTGCAAATTATAAACTAAAGCTTAAACTATTTTAAACAACAAACATATCTCTGAAAATATCATGTTCAACTATAGTTAGTGAGAAAATGACAAAAGCAGACATATTTCTGAAAATTGTCTATTCTATTTTATAGTGCGTAAAGTAAGTAAATTTTCTACTATTAGAGTACGTACACATGTAATATTAAATTTACTAATTAGTATTATTACTAAAAAGTATTATTTTCTAAACCACTTTTTAAAAATCCATAATCTCTTAATATTTATCGTTCAAAATAAAAGTATATTTTAGTGATACGATATAACATAAAATGTAGTTTGAAAATAAAAAATAATTATCTTTAAAGAATATAAAATATAAAAAATTAAAATTGGTGATCATATATAGATTCAAGGATAATTGTTGTCAGTTATAAACAAAATGGGATAGAATTGGAAAATAAAATATGAAGCTAAGGTGAACTATAGCTTTTGCTTTTGAAGCTTTTAAAAGCTCCTTCTCCCCACTTTACAAATTGATAAATTTTGGAAGTATACACTTTATGAAATCTTTAATGAACACTAAGATGAAAAAATATTGCAATCAAAATGTTTTCAAAATACTTTTTTTGAATGAAAAAAAGCAGCACCAAACTTAGTTAAATTGGCTAACAATTATATAAGTGGACCATAATGACGGTGACAAGTATTGGTGCCCAGTGAGTAATTTCAAGATCGCCTCACGTATTTCTTGATAAATGGTTTAACGTTATTTTTATTCAATGATGATGGATAGCAGAGTTTATTGTTAGTAGAGATTATTGTTATTAGGTTAATTACTTAATGATTTGACTTACTAACTAATCATGATTTTGTTATTTTTATGCAACAAATAACCTCACATTTGGAGGCATAATGTCGTAGAATGTAATGTCCTTCCCTCTACCGATAATGTTCTTACTAAGACACTACATTCATCTGATAGTATTGAGTTTTCAATGGTAATCGCCGCGTTCATCTAGCAACAGATTCTTAAGAGATCACCCATCCCAAGATTACTCAATACCGAGCATGCTTAACTATAAAAAAAATTCGCCAACTACGAAGCCAATTATGCTGAAAAGGTCTCGGTGTTAGAAATTGAAAAACCATTACCTCTATTCCAACTTAATTTGGAGCCGTCCTCGGGTACGGAATATGTTCAATCCTAGACTCTGGCATTTTTTCCCACTCATGAGACTCTGGAATATGTTCAATCCGTCAAGCATACTCTTTCGCCCTCGACATGTAACCCGTGGTCGACTCTAATACCATTTTTAAGGAACTGATCTTTTCCAATACTGTTCCCACTTAGCCATTGTGGTTATCCGATAGCATGAGATTTTCAACTAAAACTGATGTGGACATCCATTAACGAGTTTTCCGGAGGTAGCCCATACCTAGATTACTCTCATCGAGAACCCATAAATTCAGTGATTTTTACCAACTCTGGATCCAACTATGTTGAAAAGTCCACAATGTTATGAAAGGACAAGCCATTACCTATATTCCATTCGGTGAACTCTTCCTGCCAAATTGAATTACGTATATAATATTTATGGGAATTTTGAAAAATTAGAACTACATCGTATGTGGGTAAAATGATTACCATCTGAAATGACTTAACATTTTAAAGTATAATATATTAAGTAAATGAATTAGATTTTAAGTATGTCATCATCATTGAAATAATAAGAACATACAATAAGCTTGGACTTCTCCATACATAGCACCAAGGCTTTTTAGTTAAAAACCCCACACCTCTTATTCCAAGGTGGTCAAGTGGGTTTCGTGTTATGTGGTTGGGCCCTGAGTAGTGTTTTATAGTCCATGAAGATCCTAACAATTGGTATCAGAATCCGTGGTTGAGGCTACTATTCGAATGTTGAAGTGGTTGTGGATGTCACCCAGTTTAGGGCGCAAGTGAAATCAGACTCAAGGTGAAGAAGGCAAGGCCCAAAGTTGAACTGGAGCTCAAGGTGGAGTTAGTGTCTCACTCATTAACTCAGGTGGACCAGGGTTCTAGATCGGAAAGGCAATGCTCAAGGATGAACTGGCGCTCAAGGTGGAGTTAGTGTCTCACACATTAACTCTCAGGTAGTAAGGTTCTATGTGGGCAAGGAAATGCTCAAGCTGGAGTTGGTGCTTGCCTTCTTATTAACTCAAGGTGAAGTAGGATTGTAGGGCACATAGTGACAATAATCCTGATCAATGTGTAGCATATACAAATGGTAATCATATGGTGAAGTCTGATTGGACTGGTGAAGTGGTTTAATATCGTCAAGGTGGAGATTGTTGGAGTATGTGGCACGATAAACCACTTAATTATAGCTAGGGATAGTCCCACATGGAAGAAAGAGGAGTACATGTTGAGCTTAATAAACTTGGGCATCTCCTTACGTAGCGCTGAGGCCTTTTAGATTAAAACCACACACCTCATATCCCAAGGTGGCCAAGTGGGGACATGATCGGTGCTATGTTGTCGGGCCCATAGAAGGTTCCTATTTTCCATGAACATCCTAACACCATTCACTAAATATAAGAAAGATGCAAAAAGGTAATACCATTTCAAAATATCGATAAGATATCTTTTTAAACTAAAAAACATATCAAATAATATATTTTTTGGGACAAAATATGTAAAAATTAGTTTCGATATGTCAATGGAAAATGCTAGAAAGGATGTGAAGTGAAGAATAAAAATATCTATCGGGTTTCTCTTTACTTTTGCAACGATAAGAAAGGTAAACTTGATATTAATACATATTATATTTGATATTCATATGTCGGAAAATTCATAACTAAATAAAAATTATGCCCGTGCCGTTACGGCACGGGTGTGCCCAAATAATAACATGTTGTGTGGTGCCATAAATGTACGGGGTGCGACATGCTTTACACCTCTATCTCCATATATGTATGTTGGAGGGTGCTTTGCTTTCCCTTTTGAAGCACAAAAACAACACGATTTATAAAGGAGACACCAGTATTATTTGGGGCGATACCAATGTTGGAAAAAACGGGTTGTAATAGAAGATGAATTAACACAGGAAGAAATTGTTGTTGTACTCAAAAGCTTTCAAGGCTCGGGTGGTTTCTTTTAGACGATTATTTCTACCCTCCAAATATAAATTGGCGATTGCAACAGGTATGCGAAATAATGCCTTCAGGATACACTGAAAGCCATACAACAGGAAATTGGATTCAAGGTTTGCACCCCTTGACCCAACCAAGAACACATGAGAGAGATTTCTGATGATGCTTTAGATGGAGAGAAAACAGGTTGAATTCATTCTCAAGAATGGGAGAATTCCTTCACTACTTATAGGGTTATTCATGCCTATTGGAGATGCCTCTTCACTTCCAAAAGACACATAAGGTGTCTGTTGGGAATGGTTGTGTCCTTTATGAACCATCACACCTATTAGAGGTGTCCCTTTATCTCCAACTAACATCCATTGTGTTTATCCAACACAGAACACTTCCCCATCATAGTGACAAACCAAAAACGAAAACAATTTTATTTTCTAAGTTATTGAAAATATCCAACAATCTCCCCCTATTTTCAAAAACCAAAAACATAAAATAAAATAAAATAAAACTTATAAAACCGAAGTGGCTGCATCACTCAAGTGAGGAGTGGACGGTTAACTTTATTGAATCAAAGAGGAATTTGGCAGACCCATTCACAAAAAGTCTACCAAATTCAGTTGCTTCAATAAAATATAATGAAATGGGACTAAGGTCTGTGAAGGAAGGTTGATCTCCCATAGCAGAAACCCAACCTATGTTTTGAAAAGGATAAACAAGGTTCAATGTGGTACCAACAAGTTATGGTGTAGATTATGGAGCACTAACATAAAACTTCCCATTTCAAGTTAGTCTTGGTTTTTAAGAAAATAGGATGGATGTAAATCCTTAATGAGTCCGTGATTAGTAAAAGGTGTCTCGCAGAAACACCTTCGAGACTTACCTATATGAGTATGGAAATGTGGGACGTTTCCTAAGAGAAGAAGACCGTTCTCTAAAGAAGACTCATGAATAAGGATATAAGCACAAGGCCTTTATAGTGCTTGGATACAAAACACATGATTTATGGAATCAATATGTGTGGAGACTCCGGTTTTATCATAAGGGATACTTGGTTCAAGACTAGTTTCACCATAGAATCTCGATAAGGCTTTGAGTTTCTTACACTAAGTGAAGGTTCAAACCCATAAGGTACCTATCATTTATGTATTGGTTTCAACAATGATGCTTAGTCTCAATCATCCAGAACTACGTTGGCTTGATCCCATTTTCAGTACGTAGGCGATCACTTCGGTGATGCGGCACTTGCTCCGATTTAAAAGTTTTTTAACTTTGTTTTATGGTTTTTGAAAATAGGGGGAGAATGTTGGAATATTTTCAATTGCGCTGCGAAGGGGGGTCCTGGGGGGCGTATCCCCCCAGGCTGTGGTCGACCTGACGTTTCGTGAAGAGTTCCAACAGACGTGAAAACCTCTATAAGTAGCATCTCCCAGAGTCGTTTTCATAATCAATCGAAAATCTCTTCTCGCTTTTCTTTCTTAAACAAAGCATCATCAGAACATTTTACATGTGTTCTTGATTGGTCAAGGGGTGCAAACCTTGAATCCAATTTCCGGTTGTAGGGGCTTTCATTGTATCCAAGGCGTATTTCACATACATTGCAATCGCCAATTAGTTGGGAGGGTAGAAATATTTGTCTAAAAGAAATCATCGAGCCTTGAAAGTTTTAGTACAACCAAAAATCATTTCATTTTTCATCTCCATTCAACCAGTAGTTTCCAACAACCAATCCATATGGGATAAATAAATATTAACAGATCCTAACCGTCGGATCGCTGAACTGATATCACCCCGCTAATAGTAGTATCCCTTTATAAATCACGAAAACAGGCCCATTTATCACACCATTTTTCTTATTGATATCCATGCATGGTTTGATGGTGAATATCAAAACCCATCCTAACTTAGATCTGATACTCTTTTTCTACCTATCCCTAGCTACTTCATCGGATACGTATCATGTATCAAGAATATGTGGTCGTACTGGTATTAGAAGGGATTTCTTCTCTACTAAGGAAATAGTGTCAACCATTTACTCTTTTATTTCCAGGAAACACACAATTCCTACTGGCAAAACCATATCTTTTTTCATCCTTTTGTCAGTGGGAATAAAATAATGTTTCACTGCATGGGCCATGAGTCACACATACGATTTGAAAATAAGAAAAAAGGGTTAGAGATGGGTTATATATATGAAAGTTGCTAATAAAGTATTTAAATCCCAATTAACACCTTTTAATCTTCTAATTAGGTACAGACTTTTGGTGGATTTTAATGCTTAAACTTTTTAACAGGCACAATCAAAGTACTTGGGTTCTCATGAAGAAGAAGCAGATCATCTTTTTGTACAATGCAACTATTCTCATGAAGTTTGGATGTACTTTTTAAAGACTTTTAAAATGGAGTTGGTGATGCCTTCTACTCTTGAAAGTTTATTTGAAGTGTGGTCTCAATGCAGATTGAGGGGGAGGTGCAAGGATGTGTGGGAGATAATTCATTATGCAATCACATGGCATATTTGGAATGAAAGGAATGGGAGGAATCACGGGGCAAGACACAAAACTGTGGATGAAATAGGATTGCTTATTAAGCATACTGTGGTTCTTTGGCTACATGAGAAAGATACTTTCAGGCATATTCATGTAAACTCTATTCTTTTCAACTGGGAGACGGTTCTTCACTCTTAATAAGGTGTTGAATTTTTCCGGTCTTTTGTATTTCTTTTTCGTTTAATATAATCTTCTTTTTTCAAAAAAAAAAAATGTACTTGGGTTCTTTATGCTCTTGGCCTAAACTAAAAATGGAACCATATTTCACTAGGAAATTAAGTCTGTTAATTCTTGAGTGGATTCATTCATTATATCACAGAATTGTTGTTTCCATCTCTTCATACATAAAACTCTGCAGTCTTATCACTAAATGCAACTTACTTACGTACTTCAGACAGGCCTAGGTAATTTCATGCTTATATTGCATGGACTTTTTTTTCTTTACATATTTTTTTTAGGAAATGAAAGTGAGTGAAGTAGCTAGGAGGAGATCAATAAACTCTAATGCTAGGAGATCGCTGACCCAGATCTAAACTGAAACCAAACTGCAGACAATACCCGGCTATATATATATATATATATATATGCTAGCTAACTAGCTAGCTAGCTGGCTGGCTAATTGCAATAAACAAGAATTCCTGTCTCAAGCTTCCTTTGGTTCTTCACCCTTGCAATGAAGTTCTCCACCCTTTGGTTTAACTCCTCATCCGCAGGCAAGTTATAATAACACTGTCCTACAAAATGAGACTCCTCATCTCGTTCCATTACTTCTTCTTGGACATGTTCACTTACTGCACCACTTGTGACAGCAACCTCTTCCATCAAAGAAAACTCTGGTTTCAGCTCTTGGTGAATCATCGTCTTCTTTTTTATACTACTTATTTTCTGAATACTATCACTACTCTTACTTCTTTCTAAGCACTGTTGGTAAACTTCAGTAGCCGGATCAGACGACTTAGCGGAACCGAAAAACTTAGATTCTCCCACAAGGAAAACAACGATCACGTTGCACACGATGAATAAACACTTGGGGTTGAAAATACAAGTCCAGAAACTGGGGACAGAAATAGAGAGAAAGTTCTTCATGGATGAACATAGAGATGGAAACCATAAAGGACTAAAACAAAATATAATACATGTTAGGATTGTTAAGCAATAGAATATAAAGGTATCGAGAAACCGACGATTCTTCTTGAGCTTGTTCTTGGCTTTCATGGCTTGGAACTTCTCTATATAAATGTGATCCATGGTGGGTTTTAGAGATAGCTAGGTATGATGGTTTCTCTCTTTAAGAAGAGGATCAACTAAAGAGGAGGAATGGAGGGTTTCTTTCTCATCTTACTGAACATAGAGCAACGCAATGGCTGATCCACTTAAATAGGGTTTTGGAAAGTGGTTGCTGCTGTTCTATTATGTGGGATTCCATCACAATCACATGTTACTTTATTTTCATCTTTCTTTATTAGTATGGGAGAGTAACTTTAGAAAAAGAAAATAGAGAAGGTTGATTGGTGGTAGTGATTTCGATGCTTTAGGGATTTATTGTTTTTCTTTTACTTTAGTTTTCCCCACTACTTAAGTTTGATTGTTCCATAAATGGAGCCACTATTCGTACACCTAAGAAAAAACATGTAATTAAACAGAGCCATAAGATAAGAATAATAGGGCTGTGCCGCTGTGGGAAGGAGTGCGACGGTCACTGGTGGTTACATGCTAAGTGAGGTTAGCGCGAGTAATCTCATTTTACTTTTCGCATATCATCTAACCTTGCGGAGAGAACCATAAAGGGAAATCCAGTAGTCATTTAAGGTACAAGAATGATTTTCATGTTATCGATGATGATTTTGTTCAAGGTAGGATTTTCTCTTATGGAGATTGTAGAATAGATTCTTATAACTTTTTGGAGAAAATGTTGTGTAAGAAAACCTTACCTATTACTATTAGAGTTGATATTTGAACTAGATAAGCATCAAATTAAGATTTAGGACCATGTGGACTAGGAGATATAATGTTATTCTAAAAAAATATCCACGCATACTTTATGTTCTGATTTGTGAAAGAGGTTGATTTGTGCTTCATACTCGGTGCCCTTTTCTTTTATGTTAATGGGCTCCGTTTCGTTTGTTTTACCCACTCCCCGAGTAGTAGGGGTGAGCAACGGACGGACGGTTGCGGATTAGGGGTCAACCGCAACCGAACCGTCAAAGTTGCGGATTTGGAAAATGGAACCGTGACCGGCCCAATCAACCGCGGATTGTACGGGCCGGTTGCGGATTATCCGCGGTTTAGTCAAAGAAAGTCAAAGAAAAAGTCAAAAAAAAAAGTAAAACAACCAAAAATATAAGTTTACAAACTAGAATTTTAATACAGAACAGTTCCCACAAAAAAAGTACTAATTCAAAAGCAACAACAAGTTTGGTTCCAAGCCAATGGATTAAGATAGTTAACGATTAGCACAAAAGAAGTTAGGACAAGAATCGAGAGATGATGGTGTAATTGTCGGTAGATATGCTCGACGGGTTCATTCAATCCATAATAGATATGTCTGGAATTTCGCAGAATATTTCTCACATGATTCAGAAATAAGGGGAGTTATAGATAATGATGAAAAGTTGTAAGTTTACTCCGGCAATTCCATCATAACAAGCATTTTGACAAAGAAATGCACTCAAAATACACTAGAACCCAGGCATATTGTTTAGAAACAACACAGTCAAACATAACCTAGAAGCAAAAGGTAAAACTAGCTTGCTACAGGGGTGTAAGAAGTTAAGCTACATGCTCTGCACAAACAAACAGGATCCAAGAGAAATATGCATAAACAATGTAACCAAGGTTTGAGAGTTACCTAAGTCAATTTTTTCAACCGGGCTTCTATCGGCTCCTCGAGATTGATTGGTTTATCAAGAAGCCAATTTTGAGCACAAATCGTTGCTTGCAATCGCTTTTTTTGCAGCATGGAACCGAAAGTCATTAAGAACACGACCACCGTGGAGAAAGCGATTGGAAGCTATCGTTGATACTTGCATACGAGCACGTCTCGAGCTATCATGGATAAGATCTTATACTTGGTAGAGTTAACCTTCCACCAATTCAAAATATCGAATTGTTGAGTAAAATCCTCTCTTTTCTCTAAGAAATACATATCCAGCTCTGTCTTGCCCTCCACTGTTTCTTGATGTTTTTCAGACTCAACAAATCACATTGATCGGATTCGAGGTTCTAGTGAACGAGAAGTATCGACATTGTACTTCAAATTTAGGTCTTGAAACCATATCATCCCCTTTATACAATAGTGCATACTCTCAAACATATCTTTAAAATAAGCTTTAACGTAGTCATCATCTCATGGACTCGTGATCAACTGTAACAAGATTCTCCTTGAAAGTAACTCTCTCAAAGCAAATCTAAGATAGGCTTCCTTAACGTCTTGGGTCAAGCAACACAAAGCAATGTATAACATTTTGTTGATTTTATCCACCGCCCAATACTTTTCATATTTAAGAACCATCCAATCAGCCATGTCGGCCAATAACACATTACCATTCTTAACCCATTCTTTGCAATCGTCATTAATACAAATTACTTCATCGAGGAATAAATTAGACGTGACATAGGTTGATCCAGAAAATTTCAATGTAGCATCATAAAAAGTTTTTAGCAATCTAACAAATGCACGAGCTGTTTCCCAATGGAAAGCAAGGAGCCATACCTTAGGAATTGCTTTGGTACTTTGCTGGTACATTTGTTTTACCTGGTTGGTGGTCGAGGGGGTTAAGAAATTTATCCGCATACCCTATTTCTTCAAAGTGGTAGAAGGCCTCCTCATATTTTTCAATGAAGCAGATAGCATATGGTAGGTAGAATTCCATCGAGTCTCACAATCCAAGCTAAGAAATTTGGTGATGGTAATCTTAGTTGTTATTGCGCATTCTCTAAACTTCTTCAATCTTTCTCTTTGATCCTCTAACAAACTTAACCGCAAGCGTATACTAGAAATAGATTCATTATATAAATCCATACCGTCTTTAACCACTAAGGCGAGGATATGTCTTTGCACATCTAAGATGAATGTGTTGTCCTCCCAAAATTGAGACTTCAACCCACAACTCTCTTGGACACATAAGCAACCGTTTCATTATTAGAACTAACATTATCAAGTATGTCAAGGTGAATACCCTTTCAATCCCCCACTTGTAAAAGACAAGGCTAAATTGTCTTACCCAATTCAGACCCAGTATGATCCGTACTGGACAGAAACTCAATATCCTCTTCTTTAACACCCATTTCTCATCAATATAATGACTTTGTCAATACCATGTAGCTCATGTTTGTAAGCTGAAGTCCACGTATCGGTGGTAAGACATAACCTTCGGCCATACTTTTTTAAATTCGGCTTTCAATTTGTGGTACTCACTCAAATACATCTTCATGCAGTCTCTAGCTTCGGTAAAACGAAGGAACTTCAAACCTAGGTTCTAGCGATGACAAAATTCTAAGAAGCCTTCACGATGTACAAACATGAAAGGTAATTCATCTTTGATGACCATTACAGTGAGGGCGCTCTGCATGCATCTTGGTCAAGCAGTGAGTCACAACGGAACGAGTCTCACCATCATCACTTACTTGAAAGGATAACTAGCTGTTTGTCCAGGTGGAGTGTATTGAGGACATCTTTTTTGCTTTATATGGTTGTTCATGTTTGTTGTTCCATGAGAGTTAGAACCCGCTACATCTTCTTTACCCCATGAAAACTTCCTTTTACAATGCTTGCACTGAACTTTAGGTGGATTAAGATCAAGACGCTTATCAAAATGTTGCCAACAATCTGATTGCTTCTTACCAGAAGCTTTAGGAGGCTTTGAAACTTCAACCAGAGATGATGGTGTAGCTGTAGATATGCTCTCGACAGTTACCGGGGTTGCTGTAGCCATGCTCTCATCAGGAATAGAAGGCCCCTTAGTACTAGAGGCCATCTACAAACAAATTTAACATATTAGGTAAATGAACACATTATTGATAACCAAAAATAACTGAATAACACCAAAATTAAATGAACACAATATCCACACTACATAATGCTACACCCTATTTACAAGAGTCCATATATTTAATTATGCTTGAGTCTGACTATGATACAAGAAAATATATACACAACATCTAGAAAATGTACATCACCTCAACAGATGTATACAAGAAATAACACTTCCACCGTTCTAATGATCCATTTGATGAAGTAACAATCAAAATGTAATGTTATTTTCCCTTTCTTCACCTCAACCGCGGTAGTTTCACCTGACACTAAAAGAAAAGTAATTAGCTTAACCCAGTGGAAATCTACATATTGAAACTGGCAAGTACATGTAAGTAAATTCATTGGAGCTGAAATTGGAATGGAATAGCCAGTAAATATATCTTCTTAGGGACTACTAATTTCTACTAATCCCTAAACTGGAAGAAAAAAATTAAACTGAAAAACACCCTAAATCAAACATCACCAGTTAAACTGAAAAACACCCTAAATCAAACACCCTAAATTAAACTGAAAAACACCCTAACTGAAAAAAATTAAACTGAAAAACACCCTAAATCAAACTGAAAAACACCCTAAATCAAACACTCAAAATTAATTTGACATCTAAGAAAATTCCAAGCTAATTAAAACGAAATCAACATCACTTAATTTGACATCAGTTAAAACAAAAATTCCAAACTGAAAATGATAGAATAATTACTTACAGTTACAGATCTGGTAGCAAGAGACACTTTAGATCAGAAGGAGATGATGATTGAAGAAGAATCGAAGGTCGCCATGAATTTTGGGTACCTACGATGCTACTCGCTCGGTGCTCGAGAGAAGAACGAAAATTCTGTCGAAAGAATACCTATTAGGTTTTAGAAAGATAAGAATTCTTATATATAAACGCACACTTCCCAGATTATCCTAAACATTTTATTAAATCCCTAAGCGTCCTACGGTCGGGTAATCCATGGTTTGAAAACCCCAACCGCAATCCCAGTAATCAACACCGCATCGCAGTTTGATAATGCACCCGTGTCCGGCCCATAACTCTTGCGGATTGGGTTTCACCCGCAATTTTGCGGACGGATACGGGTGAAATCCGCGGTTTCGGGTGATCTGCTCAGCCCCACCGAGTAGGGGTCCAGTATCATGCATTGTTTATTGTGGTAATTGAATTTTTGTCCTTACTTTTGATGGTCTACACAAATATCCTTATCACATAATAATTTTATCCCTCTTTATCTAAAAGCCCATCAGGGGCCCATCAACAATTTAGGGACTTCCAAATATACCCCCATTATGTTTTCCAGTATTTAAAACTGAAAGAGAGAAAATTTTCATTCGCATAAAAATCAATGAAACTCTCCACGTCGTCGCTGCACCACCAGAACCATTTTCGCCGTCGCCACCGCTATTTTCACCACCTACATCACTACACCCAAATCAACGCTCTCACCACCATCATCTCTAACGCCTCTCACCACCACCACGATCTCCATCGACGCCACCACCACAATGAGCCACGGCGACCACCGACGATCTGCCGTTATGTAATCTTTTGCCCGGTCCTCTAGAAATATGTCTATTACGATTATGCTTGATTTCAAACGATTTCAAACCGGATACAAAAGATTAATTTGATTTTGGATCTCGATTTGATAGTTTCCAGTGGATTACGAGTTAAAGGTTCAGATCCGGTGAGTTTGATCTCGATTTGAGATTTGAGAGATAGAGAGTTCTGTGATTGAATTAGTGATCGAGAAGATGTTGAGAGATAAAGCAACAAAGCTGAGATGGGATTTCTGTGAAGATTAAGCCACATGAAGAGAGAGCAGATCGAGAAATAGAAATGTTGATGTCGATCTCAGAGATTACGAGAACTGGTGCTGTTTGAATCGTGTAGGTTATGATGAATGATGATTTTCATGGTTTGTAGATGAAATCGAAGGTTGGGTTTTGCTAATTGGAAGATTCAAAAATATTTGTTTGAAATTGAAGCTATATGATATGATTTGTTCTTAAGTTGCGGTGATTTATTTGAGTGATTAAGAAGGAGATAGATCAAGGGTTGTGGAAGAAATGGATGAAAGTTGATCTTGAAGCTGTTGGTGTTTATGAAGATAAGTTTGATCTCTTATTTGTTATTAAGTAGTATCCTAAATTTGATCTTGGGTTTGATTTTTTGGTGTTGATTCAACATGGTTTCTTTTTTTTATTTCAATTTTAATTTGAGCTCTTGATTTGTGATTCAACATGGTTTGTTATACTATTGTGGTGGTGGTGGTGATGGTGATAGAAACATTTTGGTATTGTTGTTGTTGTTGTTTTTATGGTGGTGGTGGTGGTGGAAGGTGTTGTTATAGCGGTGGTGTTGGATGTTTGTTGCACTGCAGGTGATAGTGGTGGCTTTTATTGTATGAGTTGGTGGCATTGTTGGTATGAGTTGTTGTTACAGAGATTGAAACCTGTTGATGAATAAAATATGGTGGTTATCTGGGTTGAAGCAGGCAGTGATATTGGATCAACTATGGTTGTTGATCCAAAATATATGGATCAACAACCATTGTTGATCCAACTGCAATGGATAAACATCCATTGTTGATCCAACTGAAATGGATAAACATCCATTGTTGATTCAACTGAGATTGGTTTTGAAGCTGGTCTTGGAGTTTTTGGTGTTTATGAAGCTACATGTAATGAAATATGGTGGTTATCTGGGTTGAAGCAGGCAGTGATATTGGATCAACTATGGTTCTTGATCCATATATTTTGGACCAACAATGGTTGTTGATCCATATATATGGGATCAACTACTGTTGTTGATCCTTTGAACTCATGTTTTGTAGTTTAAATCATGTAAATTTGTTCTAATGTTGAATTTGTGGTGCAATGGTAGCATGACTGACTCCATGTCAGATGATGCATGTTCGACTCACGCCAAGTTCACTCCATTTTACATGGATAAACTATTATTATTGATCCAATTTTACATGGATCAACTTCCATTGTTGATCCACTAAAATTGGATCAACTTCTACTTTGTTGATCCTTTTTCTTAGATAAACTTCTCATTGATGTTTTGTTACGGATCTGAAACCGCAATGGTGATGAAGTGGTAGCATTTTTCCATCGGCATGGATAAACATCCATTGTTGATTCAACGCAATGGATAAACATCCAGCTTTTGATCCAAATGAAATGGATCAACTACTTTTTGTTGATACAAAAATATTTGAACTAGTGGCATCGGCGATAACAGGTGGTGGCGGCGACGAAGGGCTTGTGGTGAGGCGACCAGGAGACTAGTGGTGGAGGAGGACTAGTGGTGGTGTAATGGTGGCGGTGAAGGAGTGGTGGTGGAATATTGGTGGTGGTGGCGGTTAGTAGGTGGTGGTGGAATGGTAGTTGAATGTTGGTGGTGGTGGTGCTAGTGGTGGTGGTGATGTGGTAGAGGAAGAAATTTTGTTGTATTTTGAAATAAAGAAAAATATTATATGAGTGAGGGTATTAAGGTAATCTAATATTAAATGGATAATGTTATAAAAAATGAGGGACATATTTATTGTTGCATAAGGATATATTTGTAGGGAGTTAAAAATAGGGACATATAATTAATATACCCTCTTGTTTCTTT
>JAJJWX010004229.1:0-86697 GCA_023529315.1 Papaver bracteatum
CCATATTTGATATTGACAACCGCAACACTCAATGTTCCTCCACCAAGATCAAATATCAACACATTTTCCTCATCTTCTTGAGGGATTCTTGCTTCAACACCATGCTGCTGTTGGTCTTCTCTTGATTTCATCTTCTTAAGCCATCCATAAGCAAGTGCAGTTGCTGAAGTTTCATTAATAAGACGTGAGGACCCAAACCCAGCAATTTTTGCTGCTACTTTAGTTGCTATTCTCTGAGCATTATTATAACAAGACGGAACGCTAATCACAGCATTAATAATTACATCAAGACCTAGAATTTCTTCTTCTGCAATTTGTTTCAATTTCTTTAAAATCATACCCAAAAGCTCTTCAGCAGAGACTGTTTTTAGGCGATTAAATGATCGAACAACGACACTAAGTTCATCATTCTTGCTTACTGGATTAGAAATTACTTCAAATGGAGAATTAAAAAGGTCAAGTTTCGTACGGTTATCTGAAAATTTAACCCCAATTAGACGTTTGACATCAAGAACCGTGTTTGATGGATTCTTGTCAACTCCAACCAATGCTTCATCACCAACTACGGGTTCTGCATAATCAGTGAATGCGATGCAAGATGGAATCTTTCTGATTTTTAATTCTTCTCCGATCCAAAATCCAACATTACTGTATGTCGAACCTAAGTCGATGCCAATTACGACCACGTTCTTGGACACCATTGATGAACTGCTTCCAGTTTCAGTACTCTTCATTATTCAAGAAGCCGAGTCGCTGATGAGTGCAGTTAGAGAGAAAAGAAGAAGAATTTGAGAGATAGATGATGAAATCTGAGAATTAGGGTAATGAGAGTGAAAGTTCAAATAGAGAGAAGCAGAAGAAAAGGCGGTTTAGAAATCTCAAAGAAGCTAAAATTCACCCTGAGCTTTTATATGATACCGGATGTGCAAGCTTTGTCTTTCGTTCTGTTATGCTTCCTAAAGCGCATCATTGATTCTACAGAGTAAGAGCTGGTTGGGGCACTTGCGGCTCGCCTTGGCCAGAAACTGGATTCAATGGACCAGAAAGTTGAGATATTTGAGCATTCGGGACAATTCAGATGAATTGTAGCTACACCGTGTGTACCATGTACACTGAGCTACAGCTGATTAACCGCATTGGTGATTCTGTGGCCGTAGTGCTCAGAATAGCAATTACATGACCTGGGTTTGTTCCAGGAACACTTTCAAGAGACTGCCTACACTGTTAAAAACAATAGAAAATCAGAAAACAAATAGTACCATATAATTTTATAGGGGACGAATTTTCCTAGTAAACTTTGACACGAAGATCTTGACGTACCACGTTAATTCGCATTATTATGAGTCCCAGGGAACACATGAATGAGGTTGTAGAATAAATCGCGTTATAATCTGATGTTTTCATCGCCATTCTGAGGTAGAGAGTTGATGACTGAGACAGCCAGCACTCTATGCTAAGCTGCTAGCACTGTTGCTCTTTCTATACTCTTGCTAAGGTATTCAAGGAGAAGATTCATGTCTGCAAGCTTGTGTGTCTTAGATTGACAACTTCTAGTAATTGTGAGAATTCTATCGCAATAAACATACATCTGTTTTACTCTTTTCTTATGAGAAACAAGCAGCACTAGGCGCCAATGACTGAGGCCTAGACCAACATCACCAGTTTGAAACCTCCAAAAATGAGGCATCTGTTTGCTTTTACACTCTTTAAAGCAGCATTATTAGGCCTTACTATACGAGACAAATACAACAGAAACATGGCTTATACAACTAAAATAACTTTTAAATCAATTGAGACTTGATATTGTTGACAATTTAATTTATGATCAAATTGGGAGTGAAATTTCGAGCTGCCCACGACTACAAAAAAAAAAAAAAAAAAAGTACAAAGCCAAATGCAACTAGAATTCAAAATCAACCAATTTCTAGCTATACTCTCCTTCATCATCTACATGTAGGGAACCAACCTTTCCTATTGAGATTCACATATTAAACACTAACACTACTACTTAGTTACATTTACAAAATGATCAAAAACTAAAACAACCTTAGCAAAAGGAAACAAGGACTATTGAAGAAGATTTTCTTGTCGTAAGCAGCGCGACTAATATGCTTGACCAGGAAATCTCTAGCTACCCAGCTGCGTAGAGATTTTTATTTTTCTGTAGTACAGATTTAAAATGATCCAAAGAACAATAAAACAGAAAGAAACACCTAGTAAGAAGAAGATAAGTAAAGAAAATCGTTTACCAGGAAAGATTTAGAATGCTAAGAGAGTTTCTGCAAATTTGGTTTGCAAGATGAAGGAAGAGACTAGACAGGCAACCCATGTATATATAAAAATGAGGGAATGACATACAACCAAAATAGCTTCAACTGATCCCAATCTCTCTATATACCATAATATGTGCGACAAAGATACAGTGTAATACACTATCAACCTCAAATCTTTTTGTTATGTCAGAACAAACTATGCAACATAGTGCATCGGCAACTACTTGATTTCATGAGAGCCGTTTCCACTGCCAACTCTACATACTGGAGTAATAATATTTTATATTTAAGTCTCTAATCGCACCACCACCACCACCCCCCCAAAAAAAAAAAATAAAAAAAATCAGCAGTAGCGAGACTGCATTCATAAATATATATGATGCTCTTAAAACCTTAGATAGCGTATCAGCAACAATTATCATTCAACTACCCAAAAAGCTGTTGTAACACCAGTCCACCACCACGCGCCCGAATGTACTCCGGTCCTTTGGCATACCAGCATAACAAAGCATCTCTCACGATCTCCCTTTTTTTTTTACCATTCTACACTATTACTCTCCTTTCTAATAATCCCTAACTTTCGTGCTTCAAAACATATTTGCGGATCATGTTGAACTTCCTTCTTCCTCTATTTGGTGTTTCCCAACAAATGTACCCGAGTTAAGGGAAACTAAAGTTTCGATATACGGTTCTATTGCATCGAAGACTCCAATGGTGTCCGGAAGACCACGTATTTTTAAAACTCTCTCTCTTGCAAGCTTTGGGTCATATGATATCAAACTCTCAGTCTCCACCGACCCCTCCTTCCGTAAATGAAGGACTTCACCATTCTGGAATGTCTGGATCGCCCTTCCATAATTTAGATCTATCTCTCGAGGAATGTTCAAATGCTTGGTCCAAGTATAATCCTTCATTGTCCACACAACATCATTATCCTGGTCATGTTGAAGTATAAGGCAAAGTTTCCCTTCCCATATACCCAGAAATGACATGTCATTGTAAACCAAACATGTTGGAAAATGTGGGTATAAAATGGAGGATGGAAACACTAAAAGAAATTGTTGTTGTACTCAAAAGTTTTCAAGGCTCGGGTGATTTCTTTTAGACGATTATTTCTACCCTCCCAATATAAATTGGCGATTGCAACAGGTATGCGAAATAATGCCTTCAGGATACAATGAAAGCCCTACAACGAAAATTGGATTCAAGGTTTGCACCCCTTGACCCAACCAAGAACACATGAGAGAGATTTCGATGATGCTTTAGATGGAGAGAAAAATGAGTTGAATTCATTCTCTAGAATGGGAGAATTCCTTCACTACTTATAGGGTTATTCATGCCTATTGGAGATGCCTCTTCACTTCAAAAGACACATAAGGTGTCTGTTGGGAATGGTTGTGTCCTTTATGAACCATCACACCTATTAGAGGTGTCCTTCATCTCCAACTAACATCCATTGTGTTTATCCAAACGAACACTTCCCCATCATAGTGACAAACCAAAAACGAAAACAGTTTTATTTTCTAAGTTATTGAAAATATCCAACAATCTCCCCCATTTTCAAAAACCAAAAACATAAAATAAAATAAAACTTATAAAACCTAGATGCATCACTCAAGTGACCGCCACGTACCCGAGTGGGATCAAGCCAACGTAGTTCAAGCACAATTGGAGACTAAGCATCATCATTGAAATCAATACATAAATGATAGGTCAGGTTTGAACCTTCACTTAGTGTAAGAGACTCAAAGCCTTATCGAGATTCTATGGTGAAACCAGTCTTGAACCATGTATCCCTATGATAAAACCGGAGTCTCCACACATATTGATTCCATAAATCATGTGTTCTGTAGCCAAGCACTATAAAGGCCTTGTGCTTATATCCTTATTCATGAGTCTTCTTTAGAGAACGGTCTTCTTCTCTTAGGAAACGGCCCACATTTCCATACTCATATAGGTAAGTCTCGAAGGTGTTTCTGCGAGACACCTTTTACTAATCACAGACTCATTAAGGATTTACATCCATCCTATTTTCTTTGCGAGAAAAACCAACACTAACTTGAAATGGGAAGTTTTATGTTAGTGCTCCATAATGTACTGACCATAACTTGTTGGTACCACATTGAACCTTGTTTATCTTTTTCAAAACATAGGTTGGGTTTTACGCTTTATGGGAGATCAACCTTCCTTCACAGACCTTAGTCCCATTTCTATATACTTCATTGAAATTAATTCCTTTGGGAGACTCTTCATAAGTAGGTCTACCATGCTTTTCTCCGTTTCAATGGTTAACTGCAATTACTCCTTTCTTGAGTAATTGACTTACAGATTCCTTGTCTAAGACTTGTATGTCTTGACTTTTCATTATAAGTCTTGTTAAAGACGTTATAGATCATATCCTGATTCACAATTAATCAAGACCTCCTGAGATTGCTTCTTCCAAAATAGGATCTCTACAAGTTAGGTTTTAAGCCATTTCTTCTCATTAATTGCATCTACTGATGCAATCAATTCTGAAAACATTACTAAAAACTGTTCCTCTTTGATTTTACAAAATAATTGTAACTTCTCTAGTGATCCTAATTAACATTTACGGTTAATTCACAAGAAGTCATTATAGACTTGCATACACTAGAGGCATAGAAAATTTATAGGCAACTTACTTGCTGTATCAACAAGCACATTATTACAATGAGTAACTCCTCTACTCATGCCCAATCTTCTACAAATTTATTCCCAAAAACATAGACAACGTCTATTTAACATTTCACATTAATGCAAATGTTCATAATTTATGCATCGGTAATATCGTAACACCTCATCGTTGGATATTTGGTCGGCCGCCCAATCTTCCAATACGTTACATATTCACCGGTATTCCACTTTACCTTCAATGTCATTTAAGACATACCAATTTCCAAGTTTTGGAACCTATAATTCTTTTGCAAGAATTATCCTCATATCACATAATTTGTTATCTCAACAATTATTGATGATTTTGGTTAAAAAATAACCTACCGACAAGAAAATCTTATATGACGTTCTCATAAATATTCTCACGGTAACATGTTCTGATTGCATTTTCTAGTCAAATTCAAATTAATTTGAATAGTTTAAACGAGGCACCATTAGCCCAATCCAGGCAATGTGGAAACTTGAGTTTACTCCATATTAACTCACCAGTATAGTGCCAAGACCAGAGACAAACTCAATGTTTAAGTATAACCCAGAAAACCGAAATATTAAAGGCAAATCCCTGCCGCGAGATTTATATGATTTTCCGCTGGGGACACATTGGGTACTGATGATTACAGTACCAACACTAGAGAACTATCCATATGTACTCTGCTTTCGAATGTCCAATATGTTGCACTATTTCTCCTTGACCAAACATTTCCTTCGCCGGAACAGATAAACAGAGAAATTTTAAAATGATGCCATCTCCCCCACAATTTGTAGTTGTGCTAGAAGGCTTTACACTTAAAAGAATCAACAGTATGACCTCCCGTAGTGCAAATGACATCTAATTTCTCACTTAATGTTACCGGTAACATTTTAAGAATCCACATCCATGTTTGAAATCCCAGCGCCACCAAAGATTATATAGATATTCCATGAACCACTCCCAATCAGGCCGAAAATACAAATTGTATTCGTATATTCCTAATCGGCAAATTTTATGTTTCAAAGCTATTCCAACTTACGGTTCTCATGGCAGTTATCGTGATAAGCCATGACAAGGATACAACGAATAGCCACGATGAAAGGATACCATTGTTTCCTAGTTAAACGTATCATGCATGCACATTTTGTTTCCAAAACAAAGAAATAACAAGATTCAAGATATACGGTGATGCATTTGATCATGTACTTTTCACAAAGAAATTCCAGCCAAGTCACGGATTTTACAACAAACCCTCCGAATCAGTAACAGAGATTATTTACTTTCAAATCCTCTTAGGCCCCAAACGTCAGTCATTAGAATCTATTTCTAATCCTTTATCCATTTCTTCCCATGACATTTTACACATGCCATGAGACATCACTGTGTTTACATATCACTTATTTGATTCCCATCAGATTTGATACACAAATCTGATCCTAATTGGTGGAATCTCTCACTCATAGTTTCTAGGATACACATTTCAGTAACCAACTATTATTTCTTATTAAATTTTTAGAGGATTAGGATACTGACAAACACTTTGTTTTGATTTTTTAATCTTACGCCTTTTGGACTGAAAAAACATGTCTTTGCACAAGAAATAGCCGAATCATTGTACTCATTTAAATATGCACTAACCATTTTTTCGCTTCTGCCATGCATCAATCTTTGAGGAGAACAATATTCCGTAGAAAGAACACCCATCTTGCTTTCCTTTCTATTCAGATTTTCGCTTCTACCGATTGCAATTTCGTCCACAGGTAACTCTCTTTCTTTGCCGTTATGTTTCTTCTCTTTCTCGGAGAACTGGGAAGAAATTTCAATGACCATCTCTGTAATCTTTCCCTTTTGTTCTTCCCTTTGTTTTTTGTCAGAAATACTCCAAACGTCCTCATATATTGTATTTGGATCACCACAAAATATTATTATATTCTGTACTGACTTCACCCATTTACACTCGTTTAAAACAACCACTTCAGACTTCTTGCATCGATAATACCCGGTCACAAGTGTATCCGATCACATCCTCCATTGTCGAGAAACTAATCGTCTAAAACTGTTGGAAAATGTGGGTATAAAATGGAGGATGGAAACACTAAAAGAAATTGTTGTTGTACTCAAAAGTTTTCAAGGCTCGGGTGATTTCTTTTAGACGATTATTTCTACCCTCCCAATATAAATTGGCGATTGCAACAGGTATGCGAAATAATGCCTTCAGGATACAATGAAAGCCCTACAACAGAAAATTGGATTCAAGGTTTGCACCCCTTGACCCAACCAAGAACACATGAAAGAGATTTCTGATGATGCTTTAGATGGAGAGAAAACAGGTTGAATTCATTCTCTAGAATGGGAGAATTCCTTCACTACTTATAGGGTTATTCATGCCTATTGGAGATGCCTCTTCACTTCCAAAAGACACATAAGGTGTCTGTTGGGAATGGTTGTGTCCTTTATGAACCATCACACCTATTAGAGGTGTCCCTTCATCTCCAACTAACATCCATTGTGTTTATCCAACACAGAACACTTCCCCATCATAGTGACAAACCAAAAACGAAAACAGTTTTATTTTCTAAGTTATTGAAAATATCCAACAAAACACTCGTCAGGAAATGGCGTATAGCGGAATGTCTCATCACTAATATCAAAAGAAACAACACTTCGAGGGGGTTCAGATCCAATACGCTGAACAGCAATCCAATGCAGAACACCATCAACAAATAGACCACGTTCTCTATACCAACGAGCGGTATACGGAATAAACCCAAGGCTTTTCCATGAATTTAGTCGTAATGTATAAACTCTAGCTTCAGAAACACATTCCCCTTCAACACCCACAATTCGTAACAACTTATAATCATCAACTTTGAGATCAAAACCAAGACCCAAGTAGGTCTACCATGTCCAAATACCCTTTCTTGAGTCCCTATTTCCTTGTGACTTGTATGTCTTGACTTTTATTAAGTCTTGTTAAAGGCGTTGCTAGATCATATTTGAATTAATCAAGACCTAGATTACTTCTTCCAAAATAGGATCTCTACAAGTTAGTTTTCCTGATGCATCCAGGATATTGGTCGGGGTTATGCAATCAAAATTCAGACTCTTTGATTTTACAAAATAACAAATAGTGATCCTTGAGGAACATTTACGGTTAATTCACAGAAGTCATTATAGACTTGCATACACTCCGAGGCATAGAAAATTTACAAGGAACATAAATGGATTATTACAAAATAACTTATAAACTCATGCTTTTCCTAAAAACGGTGAAGATAGAGATTGTGATGGTGATATAATATTATGATCTATGAAAAACATGTAAGGTTCTGTAGGTACCCTTTGATAAATTCCTAGATTGCTAACCAAGAGATTAAACCTATTCATTTGAATAGCATGTTTAAGATGAAGTTTTATAAAATCAGGGTTTTGAAAAAGAATGCACCAGTTTTTGGAAACACACCTGAATCTTGAAATAGACTTGACTGGTAGCCATGACAGTATGTTCTCAATGATTTCTTCTGGTAACCTTGACAGTATGTTCTCAATGATTTTTTTTCGTAACCTTGACATTATTGCGAAAATAGAGCAAGACCCGAATACTAATAGATGATAACTATGATTGGAGATCAACCACCTCAACTATATATGATATAAAAGTTCAATGTGCAGGAGAGTATTTATATGACAAGATATAAAATCCTAGTCTAAAGCAAATATTGGAGACATAAAGCAAAAGTTAAGTAACTAATAGAACCAAGTACAATTCCTAATATAATCCAAACCGAAATAAATTCAGATTGGTGTTGGTGTCCCGTCCGAACATGGGAATTTAGTTTCGAGAGAAATCTGTTTGACATAAATAAGGGTATCCCTTCAAGGTCAAATCCCGGTCAACACATGGTCGATTATGGTTTCAGGTTAAAGTCATCAACAGTAGGGTACATGACAAACTAGAATGTGGTAATTGATATGTAGAGCAATAATGGTTGCCAGGGGTTTAGAAAGATGCCAGGAGTAGGGGTGGGACTTGGGTTGGGTCAACCCACCCAACCCATGCCCAACCCGAACGTTGGGCGGACATGGGAAACGTATTTCAAAACTTTGGGCAAGCTTGGACTTAAATTTTATGAACCCGAGTTAAATTTGGGCAAGCATGGGCACAAATATTTCTAACCCAAACAACCCGCCCAATCCGAAGAACTATATATAAGACATTTTTTATAATTAGTATTATCATCTATTTAGAGAAATTTTAGATATTATCTTCAAATCTATTAATGAAAATATAAAGTATATCTATCTCATTAATCATTCGATATGAAAAGAGTTTATATTATTGTAAATAATCATCAGTTATTTGGAAATTTAAAATAAATGGAGCAATTAAATCTTATTATTACTAAATTTATTATTATCACATTACCAAACTTGTGTGTCTAGTGGAACTTGGGCCAACCCGAGGAACCCGGGGAACCCGAGGAACATAACTTGGGCGGACTTGGGCAACACCTCAATGGGTTCCACGGGTTCGATGGGCAATCTGGGCATAGAATTCCTAGCTCGGGTCTGCCTCGGCCAAGCCTTCTAACCCGCCCAACCAACCCAAGTCCCACCCCTAGCCAGGAGGGTCAACGCAAGAGGAAACCAAGAAAAAACACAAGGACACGGAAGAATATCCTCAAACAACACGCAGTATATATATATAACAAAGACTAGGGAATGACCCGTGCCGAAACGGCACGGGCTATTTCACATTGTAATGGGCTGTGGGGTAAAAAGTAATCAAATGAAAAACATGTAAGGTAACATGATTTATCGTAATTTCAACGTTGGAGCATTGGACACTTTCTGGCAAATTTTGAATAAGTAAATCTCACCCCAAAATGCTCTGATTAAAACACCGAGTGAACATTTAACTGGGCTAAGCCTTTCAAGATTTTTGATGGCTACTCTTTAAGTACTATTATTTGTAATTGGGAGGCAGTGATCGGCAATTGTTAATTACTAGCTTCTTGTTTCTCTATTGGCATTTGTCACTTCTAGTGATTTTGGTCTCTTAATATAATTTGCCCTTTGTTGGAAGTTAAACCAAGATATGGTGATTTGGTTTGTGGATCAACTATGACAGTTGACATGATGTGAATGGATCAACAAGTGTTGTTGACATAGTATGAAGAAGAGTATGGATCAACTGCTGCAGTTGACGCAATCAAGTTGGATCAACAAGAACAGTTGACACAGCGTGTCATATTTGGAAGTTAGAGTTAACTTGTGAAACAAGGTGTTCTAGAGAGTTCTAGAAGAGTTCTATTTAGAGTTTGGTTTATGTTAGGAATGTGTGTATTATTTAGAGTTTGTTTTTATTAGGAAAGTCGTTTGAGTGATTGTCAAGTTTGTGAGACTATAGGTAGGCTATTAAGCCATCAGAATTGTACACCGAATTTGATCATCAATGTAGTCATTTTTATTACTTTCGTTTGTGCTTTCCTCTCTCTTGCTCGGTCCTACATTTGGTATCAGAGCAAGGTGATAGGAAGAGGGAGGAGAGGAAGATAGAGTTAGAGAAATTTTAAAAAACCCCGTTAGGGTTTGAAAGTTTAAGAAGAAGAAGAAAGAAGTGTTTGAAGGCTTGTCAAGTCGTGTTGCTGTTTGTGAAAGATTTCATGAAAAAAAGGTTTACAGTTTGGAGTTTTACGTGAAAAAGAGAGTCGTTGTTGTTTCTCAGAAGAAGAGAAGTTGCTACGCAAAGTTGTGATGATAATAACAGTAGATGAGAAGAAGGCGTAATCCATGTTGCTGCTCAAACTTGTTGCTTGTCAAGCATTGTCTATGAGTCTTTACCAAGGTCCGGAGTTTACGAAGGATTTGAGTTGATTCTTGAAGCCGTGGTGGATACTGTTGAAAGGTTTACGAGTTCTCGTGACAAGAAAATATTGAAGCTACATGTGCTAAAGTGTGTTTAAGGTGTTAGTGATTTTTACTACCTAAGCAGGTATGTGCTGGACAAGGAATGAAACTAGGTTTTAAAAAAAAAAATAACATTGCTGCAAGCAGGAGTACTGGTCATGGTGTTCGTTTCTGTTCACAAGGATTAAAATTTTTTCTCGAAACAATACGGAGCAGGGATGCTGGCTTGAGCTGTCCAAAGACGTGTGTTGATGGATTTATTTATGGTCGCATTTGGAGGATTTAAGAATCAATTTTAGAAGTTGTTTTGAATCAAGGAAGTGGAGTTCTTATCATATTCGTATTTCTAGGAGATAAACAAGGAAGTTTCTCGGAGTTCTTGTTGAGAATTACACCTCAACTCTTCTGATATTTAGGGTAAACAAAGAATAACCAATACACCAAGAGAGATGATAAACACTTAATCAATCACACAAAACACAGATTTACGTGGAAAAACCCAAAATTGGGTAAAAATCACGGACAAGAACACAATCTATTCAATTAACCACAAGGATGATTACAAAGAAGACTCTCACCTTCTCTCACAACTCTCACCTTCTACGCAGAACAAGAAATTCACAAAGAGACCGAAAACTAGCTTTAGTTATCCCACTCTTAAGAACTCTTCACAACTGTACCTTAGACTCTCCTAAGGTCACCTATTTATAGTAGACACCTCTTGTTATCCAAGTAATTTGTTTCCTAATCTGAATTGGGAAACCATCCTCAATTAGGAATGTCTAACCTAATTAGGTAATACATCCTCAATAAAAACTGGTTTAAAAAAAAAAAAAATCCTCAATAAAGAATCCATACTAAAACAGGAATCTACCATAAATAAGACTTTTAGAATTTGCTAAATCTAGACAACTTCTAACAACCTCCACCTTGACTTGATTTGAAACATTCACAAAATTATTCTTGCTTCTTTAGCCAACTGATTTCCATTGTGTTCTTGTCCACCTACCCTTACGGGCCATTGATCATCAATGATGATGACCAACACAATCCAAGTTATCCTTGAACTTTCAAATCTTTGGAACCCACTTCTTGATCATACGAGCCTTTGGAACTCCACCCAACGCCAAATTTCCAAGGGACTCTACATTCCCAAAAGTTGACTTGGATCCATCCTTAGCTCCACCTAACTCTGACTGCCTCAGTGTATACAAGCCGCTGCTATAACTTCCTTTCATGATCATAATAGATCCTTGATAAACCTTTATTACTCCACCATAACAAGAATACTTACAACCAGCAGAATTTAATTGGGAAAGACTTATTAGATTCCACTTTAACTCCGGCATGTGTTTTACTCCTTGGATTGTTCGAAACTTACCATCAAACATCCTTATGCAAATATCACCGACTCCCTTAATCGATATTTCCGAGCCATCGCCAGTAAACACTTTACCACTACACCCCCACATACCTATCGACATATGATCGGTGTGCACACATATATGTCATGGTACCGATATCCATTACCCAACTCTTCTCTTGATTTAAATCAACATCAACCAAAAGAGAGTAATCGCTATCATAGCCTACATGGTTAGCTTGACCTTCGAGACCTCTTGCCGAACCAGTCCCATTGTTTTTCCACTTACAATCAAGTCTGATGTGACCTGGTTTGTGACACTTCTAGCAAACACTCTTACCGCGTTTCTTCTTCCCTCCAAAAAATAAACCAACATCTTCAGATGAGCCATTGTGACCACTCTTCATCTCCTTTTATTCAGACAAAAGAGCACTAGTAACTTCAGCAAGACTCAAAGCATATTTTCCATGCTTTAAGTATGTCACCATGTGTTTATAAGATGGTGGAAGTGACAAGATAAGGCGAAGTGCTTTATCCAGATCATTAACATTTACTTACAACGCTTCCAGTTCAAAAACAATTGAATTTAAAATGCTGAGATGATTAGCAATAGAATACCTTCATCCATCTTCAATGTATGAAATTTCTCTTTCAAGTACAATCTATTCGAACGAGTGTTTATCATATACAATTCTTCAAGTTTACTCCACAGCTCCTTTGATGTAGTAATCTTTAAAACATTAGCCAAAACATTTTTGCTAATAACAACCGTATCTGACTCGCAGCTCTTGAATCAGTATCTTCCCAGTATTCAGGCTTAATACCACTTTCCACTTATCCTTTCAGCACCTTGACTAATCCAAATTGATTTAAAACATCCTTAACTTGAATTTTCCATAAACCAAAGTTAATAGAACCATTGAACCTCTCAACCTCAAACCGTGTATTCAAAGCAGAAATTTTTGTCATCTTGTTTCCCTTAAACCCAAGCTCTGATACCAATTATTTGGAATTACACCAGGACTCTTCTGATCTTTAGGGTAAACAAAGAATAACCAATACACCAAGAGAGACGATAAACACTTAATCAATCACACAAGATACAGATTTACGTGGAAAAACCCCAAATTGGGTAAAAACCACGGACAAGAACACAATATATTCAATTAAACACAAGGATGATTACAAAGAAGACTCTTACCTTCTCTCACAGCTCACACCTTCTACTCAGAACAAGAAATTCACAAAGAGACCGAAAACTAGCTTTAGTTATCCCACTCTTAAGAACTCTTCATAACTGTACCTTAGACTCTCCTAAGGTCATCTATTTATAGTAGACACCTCTTGTAGGATCAGAATATCGCAGGGAGAACATTCTTGCGAAGTTTTTACTTAAGAAAATGGCGAGCGTCTCAAAAAAGATTAAAAGAATGACGCAACAAATAATAATGGTAGAAACATGAAGAAAACGTAAAGATCCTGCGAAGAATAGAGTGTTTGCGAGGGTTAACATTTGTGCACTCGCGAAGGTATCACAAGTTAGATCCGAAATTAAGGGATAGCTTAAATGTCTATGAGCTGTCATCCATTATGTAATACCCTATATATAAGGGATGAGTAAACTGGAGGCGCCAATTGAGCCACTATGCCACTGGAAGGTGCTACTCCGCCACTATTCCACTGGCAGGTGCCATTATGCCACTATGCCACTGGAAGGCACCAACGAGATGTGGCCATAATCAACAGCCACCCTCTTCATAAATTACAATCTCGGTCGTCCAACTTCGCCAGCCGAATTGACCGGACTGGACTATATCTTAGGTGACCAACCAAAGACTAACTTAATAGCGTCACACTCTATTTTTTACGACAAGTCTCATGACTTATCTCGCCACACATGATCACACGCCGCATAGTTTGCGCGCGATTGATCAGAATAACTAGGTCTTGCATACAAGACCCACTCAGCAATCTGGTGCATATTTTCAATGAAAATACTCGAGACATCAAACATGTTACAAAATGGGGGATGCAGCATAATGGTGGAGCATTTACCTAATGCACACAACGTGCTGGGTTCGAATCACACCACCCTCAAAACAAGCAAGTATCCAGAAAAACACCAAAAAATGATAGCTTACATTCTGCAAGCCAGTTTCATATTATGATACAAGTCATAAAATATCCACACCTTCATAGTTGACCATTCTGATCTCAACACCTTCTTCGCTTCCCTCCCTAAGATCAACCCTCCTCCTTCACTTTGTGACCGAAGGAAGACTGGAACGACCATTTCTTGGTTTAGGTCAGGATTGTACAGATTGATCTCTCGAATCTAAAGTACTCCCATGCAGTGCATTTGTTTAGGGTTTAGATTTGTTTCTCGGCGGCACACCCAAATTTACCAAAATCAGCAGAATCAGTTTTTACCCCAAAACAAAGATAACTAGATTGTGTGCTTGTGCTACGCATTGGGCGGACCCCAAAACCGTTTTTCTTCACCCCGTCCCGATGCATGCTTAGGATTTTTGATTTGGTATAGCTCGGTTTCTCCTCTCCCTGTTCCAATACATACTTATGACTTTTTATTTGGTGTTAGATAAAATCAGAAAACAGACCAACAATCACAAACAATAAAAACAAAACATGGCATGATTCAGTCACTGCTAGAGTAGTATCTTGTCTCGCTAATGCTAATCGAAACCAAATCATGTACTTAAAATTTCACATAATTCGAAATGTCAACTTCAGATGAGAAATCTCCTTCTCCTCCTACTTCTTCTTCTTATAATATTAGTTAATCATTAACAACCAAATAAGAAATCATTTGGTTGCAGTTATATATCGGTTGCTATAGGACTTTCACTTAATTCACGACTATGCTATTTTTCAATTAATTTATAGCCTTACAGGTAATCTAAGAATTTTTAGGATGTTCCATGTACAAAGAATGGCCTTACAGGTAATCTGAGAATTTGTTTAGCATATTTCATACACAAACAAAATAAGCATAAGAGTGTAAATAACATATAGAAGGAAACAAAATAAATGAAGAAAGAACCTTTTATTATCCTGGCATTTTTAAGGGCGACCCTAAAAGAATTAGAAGCGATTTTTTTATTCCCAACCCATATACAAGGTTAAGGGATGTCCTAAAGGTTAGTAGAATACGTTAATGCCCTCCCTTAATCGGAATTAATTTTGTGTCTGATTGTTAATACTAAATCGGAAGTTAAGTAACGCAAAGATTCTGCCGATTGATGTAAATTTGTGCCAAATGCGTATCTGGCTTCTGTCACAATCGGTAGAAATATGAACCTCACGAGACTACCTATTGTTAAAGTATAGAAATAAGAAATCTAAAGAATTTTACCATATTGAAATTTGGGGGTACTATAAAATCGGACAAAAAAGAAAATGTCTAAACTAACGATTAGGAAAGTCGAGAAATTCAAAAAAATTAGAATTTTGCTTAACTGAAATTTGGGGCTACTATAAAAATCGGTAGATAATGAGATGGTATTAACTACCGATTATATCGTTTGAACGATAAAACCAATGTAAAATCTAATTCCATTTCATTTCTTTTCTTTTCAACTTCAACTTCAACTCCTCTTATCTCCTCTTCTCCTCCGATTGCAGAGAGGAAAATATTTTCCATCGTTCAACTCCGCTTCAATACATCGTTATCGTTAATCGTCGAATCGAAACATCGTCGATTATTCTCTATAAAGATGAAAAATAAGGAAACCAAGAAAGCTTGAACCAAAAACGTTTTTCGTGGTGACGATCCAAACATTGGACTTCATGCCCATAATGAAGAGATGCTCACTAAAGAACATGAAGAATGCGAAGAACACGAAGAAAATGATGTCCCTGATGTAGGTGATTCTGATATCCAAACTCCCAAGCAACTTCAAATGGCCCCGATTAGGTAAGATTCTACCATTTTTTTGGTTTCTATTTCTTCAATTCGACGAATCCATGATTATTTTTTTTAGGCTTTTCGGTTATTACCCAGAATCGGTTGTTTAGTTATTGTTTTTAACTTCCGATTGTGGTCGAATTCTTCATTCTACAAGAACGGTGGTCATATTCGGGGGATAAAGTTTTAGGTTTCTTACCGATTGTATAATGTTTTTTATTACTGATCCCTAAATTGACCATAATCGGAAGTTAAATGTGTTTTTTCCTTCCGAATATACTAGGGAAGTACAAGTTATAGAGATGCAGTAATCAGATGATATTTTTGGTAATTTGCTTCCATTTTTTAGGCTCAACAACTGAAGTATTTTCAGGACACAAAGTGATGCATATTCGGTAGAAATTAAATTATTGTTTATTTGGTAAGATAAACTCTCCTTTGGCTTTCGATTATGTTCATTCAGAAGATAATGTTGAAATATATGTCTTCTGATTATGATAGAAGATAGTTTAGGTTGTTTGTTTTTGGATTAACATATTCGGTAGAAAACACTTTTGTATAACTTCCTATTATTTATATTTGGCCGCTAATGTTGAACTCAAACTTTCGATTATGAATATTCGGAAAAAAAATTTGGATTAACTTCCGTTTAGTGTGGAATTTTATTTTTTATTTTTTTGATGAAAAGATATAATTTTTATAAATCAAGTAATACAGTACAAAAGGTTTACAACATCATTTTTCTCAAAAGCATTAGATAAAATACTTTATTTGCTAAAAAAAATCTCCAATATGTAAAGATAAGTGTTGGAGGCTCTTGATTCTTGCTTCCTTAGCTAAGGTATCCGCCGTTGAGTTGAATTTTTTGTTAATGTATCTCACCTTGGCTTGGGGAAGAGTATCCAGATTCGCTTTAACCTCTTTAATTGTGTTTTCAGCTTCCCAGGAAATTTCCTTACACTTGTTGTTAATGAGATCGGAAATACTTTTGCAATCTGTGACAATTGAAACAGTGGTAAGAATATTATTCTTTAACCACGAAGTAGCTTTAAACATAGCCTTTGCTTCTGCATGAATTGCTGACATAGACTTATCTGAGACTGCTTTGATATGTATGAATTCTTCTTGATCCAATGAGTATAATATAAAAACGAACCCCATATTGTGTGAAAAGTGGATAATCCACCACTTCACTTAGTCAAAGTTTAGACAAACATTGTTGGAGGTAATCATTGTGTTTAAGATAAACATAAACTTACTTTATGTTAATGTACTGCCATGTGGGAGGTTCATGAAACTTCTTTCAACCGACTTGCACTTAGTTGAGAGCTATATATAGTTGTTGCAGGTCATTTGTAAGAAGACATACCTTGAATGAAAACAGAAGAAATAAATCTCCATTTTCATATTAATGGTCTACTACTATTTACTATCTTTTATCATTCTCTTACTATATCATTTCTCAATACGTTATCAGCACGAATTGTTCGGTTGGTAGTGAGCGGTGATCAAAAATCATACGGTAGAATGGTAGATAGATATTACTTGATTTTGGAACAAAACATCCATTTGATTCTTTCTTTCTTTCTCTGTATGGGATTTCTTTCATCCATTCTTTTTATTTTTCTTCTTCAACTAAGCAATTGATAACTAAAGGAGATGAATTTGTTTAGTATTCTCTTGCCAATATATCAGAAGAAGGTATAGGAGATGGGGTATGGTGGTAGTGCTATTGGTGGTTGAGATTAACGAGTTTGTTCAATTAATTAACTCATGTTTCAATTCTTAAATCACCTTTACTTTCTTCCCATACAAATTCCGGTTCAAGTGCTAGTGGTGGATGGGAATGGATTGGAGAACCTTTATAATTAATTACTGCAACAAATGATTTTGTGAGATAAAAGACTAACTTTGAATAATTTTTAAAATCATAGAAAAGGACTAGACAAAGCAAGAAGATGATTTATGTTATCCCACCTCTTTGTTTATCATGATAAGTCTTTGCCACTTGTCAGTAGAAAAACACATGGGTCTCATGTCCCTTCTTGATTGATTCTTCAATAAATAAATAAAAGGATTTGTAGTGCGTGCCCTTAAAAAAAAAGGTGTTGTTGCTCCCGCTAAATATCAAGGAAGCTGTAACTACAAAATTTGTTATCAAGGTTGGTAGCAAATTTTTGGTAAGTACGAAAAAGGTGAGAATTTCAGTTCCATAAATTCTGATATTAATTTCGGCTTTAATTAATTAATTTTATGGTACTAACTGTTTTAATACCGGTAAAGCGAGAAATTATCAGCGTAAATTTGGTTTTTCTCGGCTTTGATAATCTCCATAAATTTTGAAATAATTCCACCAGAAGTTGGAATATTGTGTGGCATAATATGGATACAAAGCGCGCGCTCTGCTAGCCGGTCAGTCCCAGAAGTGACCCATTACAAAGTGCTAGCCGGTTTCTATCAGCGGTCCCTGAAGTGACTTGCGACTGATATTAAGGCAATTTTGCTAGAGCGTATCCATTTTTGCACACTTGTAAATTAATATTTCATGGACTCTGAAGGTGACGAAATTGGAGATTTGTTGATATTGTATTAGTACCATACGTATTTTGATGTTTTCCCCTTGTTTTAAGTTTTGTTTATTTTCTTTACTTATTTTTATAAGTAATGGATTCCAGAATTAATCCATGAGATGTTGTCGACTCCAGAAATAGTCCAACATATATTTTATGCCTTCCTGTGGTAATCCAAAATTTATGGGTTCCAACAGTAATCCATAAAACAGACTCCAGAAGCGGTCTATCGAAATAGTTGGATTCCAGGAATTAGCCACAAAATTTTGGGTTCCCGAAGTAGCCCATGGTTACCAAATGTTTTTGTTGATGATTCTGATATTTTTCTCTCGTCTATCTTTGCTAAAGTATATGGATTCCAGAAGTAATCTATCCAGTAAAGATATGGATGATGGAGATATTTGTCTCAAAGATAGTGGGACAACAAACACAAATTTTTGAACCATTTTTGTAGCCTTGTAAGAGGTTTTGGGAAATGTGAAATGCCATTTCAGGTTCGAATAATATGATAGATGGCTCCGGAAGAGCGTGTATAAATCTGGTGGTGTAAAAGCTACGCCGTATATTATTCCAAATTCCTGAAGAATCTGTTGAGTGTTTGAGAATATTTGGCGTTACCACCTTAAACGATAAATGAGCATTTTTATGGAGTATTTTGTTACTTCATTTGTTTTTGTGCCAAAAGCACGTTGTAAAGAAGCGTAAGGCTCTCTTTTATGGTGTGCCATAGGAGAATTCGAACAGTCGAATTCCACGTTGTCATTAGCCAGAAGTTTAATGACCTCGATTTTTCATTCTTAGGCATGGTCAACATGGACACAAAAGTTCTACCAAGATGAGTAGACAATTTAAAATGCTCATGCACATCCTTTACAGAACTTGAAGCTTCTGTTATATGAGGATGTAAATTGTGTTGTTGGCCCCTGAGACAATTGGTTGTTAAATTACATTAACATTAGCATTATGGTAACATGTTGCTAAGTCACCAACATTAATTCCTAGAAAGGTGTAAATTGCAGGACCTAGTCACCCTGCAATATGGACAATTATTTTAATACTTTACTGTATTAATAGACACATCTACTAGATGGTCTCTAGTTAACACGTAATGTTAGATTTTGCCAAACTGTTTGTGCAAATCTTGTGGTTGCGTATCCAGTTTTGGACTTTCCAATTAAGTCCATTTATTTTGGTGGTAAACTTACAGGCTTCTGATGCTTTAACTCAGTTGGTATTATATCGAGCAATAAAAAGAACATGTGCGTACTCGACACAGTATAGTTGAGTTATTTGTTTAAGCATCTTTAGTTTATTGCTCGACCAACTATTTACCATCAATACTGGCTTAGGAAGAAACCATACATAATTACGTGTTTGGTCCATAGCGTCACCTAGCTATATATGTTGGTTTCTGTTCATAAGACATTTAAAACCTTGAACTGGTAATGTCTTATTGAAGATGAGACTATATTCCCGCCGCTAGGGGGAGGAAGTAAGCCGTTACAAGGAACGGCGTGAAATGTCTCATCTCTTGTCGAGCCTGCAGCTGTTTTTGGGATACTTATTGTGTGGTTTAATTAACACCCAAAAAAACATCATGAGTTGAATTGTCTTTGAAAATCAGGTAATTATGAAACCAGAAGTTTCCAGAAATGAGATAGTAATGTTTCCGCCATGATCAGGAAAGCTAAAATGCTACCAGAAGTTTGGCAAGAGTAAGGTTGATAACCTTAAATGTTCTCCCACTTTAGTCAGGTGGAGAAAAGTCACCATTAAAGGATGGTGCAAATCATGATAACCTAAAAGGTTTTTCCCGCCTTAATCAGGGGGAGAAAGACTGCCGTCTGAAAATGGCATGTATTATGTCGACAAATTTACGGGCTTTCCCTTGAAGTCATGGAGATGACATGCACCACCTAATGGTTGCAGTAAGCAATGTCGACATTTAAATAGGTTATCTGGTTAAGCTTTATCCTAATCAAAGAAAGTTTGGCTGCCACTAGAATTAGCGTGAAACATCTCATTTGTATTCTCACACCAAGATATTGGATGTAATTGAGGTGTTGGAGATTACTCATGATTAAAACAAATAATTGCAGTAGCTCTGAGAAAATATTGTTGGTCACTTGCTTGAGGATGCAAACACGGGAAGTTGTCTCAGCAGGTTAAATCATACATCTCACAATGACTAAGTCGTGTGTTAAAACACGCTTGAGGCCCGAATAACCGCCTCATATATGCCTCTTAAAATATAATTCAATCACTTTTCTAATATGTAGTTCTCTTAAAAAGAGAATACAGATAGTGCTCGTGGAGACTATCAGGATATGATCCACATTCTCTAAGTTTGAAACTCCTTATTGAAAATAAGGAGGTAATATTTCCCCTGAAGTGGCGCTGGTACTAGTCTATGAAACTTTTATTGAATGTGCATGCATTAAAGAAATGTGTTGGATCTATATGATTGTCGATTACTATTTACAATAGTGGTTATGTACCCCTCTGCAGAGGAACATCGAAATTGTGATTGGTAGGCATAAAATTTGTTCCTATATAACTGAGATAGAGGATGAAATCTCTCGAAAAAGCACAATATTCAGATCCGACTCACACTGTAAAATCATGAGGCCTGAATATTACAGGTTGGTGTTTGAGATAAAGCGCAAAGAGAGTACTATTATCGCTTTAAGCGCGATTGAGGGTTTCCTGCTGAACAGGATTTGTTCTGAAAACTAAAATGTTCTCCTACAATTGATGCACTTTAGCGTGGTAGTCCCTGAAGAACTCATATTGCATTTTGTTGGTGATTGTAATGAATCCCTGAAGGATTCGAGTTTCTGAATCAGGCAGCTACCTGACCTTGTGAACTATGTCAAGCTTGAAATAAGTCATTATCACCACATAGGAGAAATTCGTGAACAATCCTTATATGTGTTTTATGTTCTTGGTATAAGGTTAAAATTCTGAATGGATTAATGATATCATTTTTGGCTTCTTAAAGAGCCATTAATAGCGCTAAAATCCACGCATGAACTAAACTATGAGATCTCATTGAAAAGTGAAACAATTGCTCGACCTGAAGTTCGAGATAACGCTAGCATAGACTAGAGTATCCAATTTTGATACTCATTGTGCTACTAAATTAGCATTATTACTATGTGATTTCTGAAAAGAGGGGAGTGATCGATCTATCTGTTACGTACGTTGAATTTATGGTCCAGAAGTACCATACATGGATTTAATGCATGCACTATCTTTTTATTCTAACTTTTGTTTTGCAGGTTACACTTTTAGAGGCTGAAATTGATTCTACGGTATTTATGAGTTTACAATAGGCTCTTCATTGTTATGCCTGAAGTTAAAGCGGAAAACCGAATTTGGTGTTCAACGGATGGAGGATCTAAATGCGAGGTGTACATTGTTAGTGGTGCACTCGGCGCAATACATGCAGTCAATCCTCTATAAACTGCAAATACTAAAGCAGTTTTCTGAAGGCCATATAATAGTTGCACCACCAACCTCTTTAAGATGTCATGCTTCAGGGGGAGTAAACTCGTAGAATCATTGGCTGGACTTAAATGCGCTGTACTCTTTTTCCTTCACTAAGGTTTTGTCCCGATGGGTTTTCCTTGTCAAGGTTTTAACGAGGCAGCATATGCGTGTTCAGCACCATTGTTGGGCGGTGTCCGTTGTACTCTTTTCCTTTGGTCTGGTTTTGTCCCACGTGTTTTTCCAGACGAGATTTTTAACGAGGCAACATTAGCATCAACGTCAGCATTATCATGAACTTTAGGCGCTCTGGTTTTGTCCCAAGAGGTTTTCCAGGAGCAGCCGTTCAGGTTTTGTCCCAAGCGGTTTTCCTGACGCAGGCGTGTAGGTTTTGTCCCAAGTGGTTTTCCTAACGCAATTTGTCAGAAGAAGTATTTCCTGACGCTCAGATTTTTGTCCCAAGTGGTTTTCCTGGCGCAGGCACTCAGGTTTTGTTCTAAAATGGTTTTCCTTATGCAAATTTTGACGGAAGTCATGGCAATTACCAATCTCACTCCAAGTTCAGGTTTTTCCTAAATGGTTTTCCTGACAAGGTTTCGGCGACGGGAGAAAATTCGTGACGACCATCATCATTTTAAAGCTCCAAGAGTTTTACTCCTTTTTCTTCGACCAGTTTTTATCCTAGTTGGATTTTTCTGGCAAGGTTTCAACGAGACAAAATTTTGTAATGGTGGATCATCCAAGGGGGAGTGTCGTGTGAAAAGTGGATAATCCACCACTTCACTTAGTCAACGTTTGGACAAACATTGTTGGAGGTAATCATTGTGTTTAAGATAAACATAAACTTACTTTATGTTAATGTACTGCCATGTGGGAGGTTCATGAAACTTCTTTCAACTGACTTGCTCTTAGTTGAGAGCTATATATAGGTGTTGCAGGTCATTTGTAAGAAGACATACCCCTAGTTAGCAATTTGGGATTCGGTAAACGTACGGAACGGCATACGTACGGGAATTATTCGGATTCATAAAATTTCAATTCGGTCAAATATTCGGTCAACGATTCGTGAGTCGGTAGTAGTTCGGAACGTCATACGTACGTGTATAATTCGATTTGCTAATATGAGTACGGCACTGAAAATTCGGCCTACATTAAATTAATAGAATTAACATTTTTAGCAAAAACATATATATGATCAGTATGTGAGTTATAACACCAACCAATCCATGGTTCGGTGGATTGTGTGACCATAAAGGACCTAATCTCAAACTCTAAAAGAGTTCTAAAAATTTCCACTTCACGGTACCTTTTCCTCTCTTTAATCAGTCGCAATATTACTTTAGTATAGTTACTATTGACATAAAGATCCTGCCTACAATTTCCTAGCTTATCCCGAAAACTGATGTCCAAGTTAAGACATTTAACACACTAAGTAAATGTTCAGAAACAGATAAACGTTTCCCAAGTTAAGACATTACACACACTAAGTAGATGTTCGTAAAACGATAAACGTTTCCAACATCTATTGATGATGTGCGTTATTTGCCTTGTTGGAGTTTACATATTATATTTATATCACTACTATAAGTACGTTTACCAACCTCTCCACCTTAATACTCAATCCATAGGCGTGCACATTGATCCGATAGGTTTTTCTTGCCAAGATGATGCTGGTGATGAGAAGGGATCGACAGAATGGCAGAAGAACACCATCAGTACCAATTATGGCGACCTGCATTACAGTGTTATTGATGTCGATTATTATCTCTTCAACAACAGCCCAAAAAGATCGCGCACAGGACGTGGAAAAGCATTTTCCTGTGCGCGTGGCCGCACCAACAACACCTAGTGCTGATTAATATTAATGGTCTACTACTATTTACTATCTTTTATCATTCTCTTACTATATCATTTCTCAATACCCATTGATAATTCTTCTTTCTTGAAAGCCGTATCTACGAAGATCATCCAATTCGTGTTTAAGGAAGTCAAATTTGGATTTGAAACAACTCCGTTTCTAGTTGGAATATTTCTCGTGATTGGTATAGGAACTGCTGAGTGTAAATATTTGTTTATCATCTTTATCAACAATGTCGGGTTAGGGGAATTTTATTAACATCCTCTTAAAATATGCATATTTGATTTCAGTACACACAGTATATTAGATGGCCTAGTCGTACTATGGGACCCAGTGTAGCCACAATGTGTAGCTACTAAACGAAGGATGAAAACAATAACATGATTGATATCTAAAGCATGTCTCTAGTTCCGGCTAACCAGACAAAAAATATTTGTATAATTTACATTCAATTGTTCTGGATACTTTTATTCTCTCGATCGTCATGTAAAATCAGAACTCTACGTCCTTCAACCATCCACATGCATCTGCCACTGCCACCCTTGCATTTCCATCCAGTGTAGCCGCAATAGGGATCTGTACGACTTGAGTGGTCATATAATGGGGATTTGAATCTTTTAAGTAAAAGGCGGCGAGGGCGATAAAAGCATTGGGTGGATTTTACAATAGTGTTTGTTTTTAAAGTCGTTGAAATGTGATTATGATCGTCAGTCATTTATGGTGCACTTGGACACCGTGAAATAGCCCGACACGGGTCATTCCCCTTGGATCATATAACGGAGTTTGAGTGTTTTATGAGGCGAGTGTGATAAAAGCTCTGGGTGAATTTTAGCTGACCAACTTTTCTTTGAGATTTCTAAACCGGCTTTTTCTTCTGCTTCTCTCTATTTGAGGAGAGGAATAAATCCTAAGGAGTATCATTTATGTAGCACTAGTAAGTAGACAGAGAAGTGAAAAATTAATTACACTTCATTTACATCACTAATATGTGTAAATGTGGAACATGTTTTGACCTCTAAGCTTCTTGGTTTTGTAATTTGCCACTTTGACTAATACATCTTGCTCATCTGTGCACAATGTGCAGGCCTGCACTAATAATGCACCTCTGAACTTTCATACAAATGCACATAAATGGATGCAAAATTTAGCGGCTCAGAATTACACTTCATAATATTGTTATGGATGAGATAGCACGACTACGTTTATAGCTTCACCCATGGGCCAGTCGCACAAAACAAGCCATTGCTCAACTAAACTTTCCTTTGCGTTTTGCAAAAAAATACCGAAGGCGTGCATGGTATGCACAAAATGAAACATAATCGCCTTTTAGTAAAGATTTCCGTGAGCTCGCTGCATTTCAACAATATACGCCTATTTTTAAAGGGCCAGTCGCTTTGCTGAGAGAGTCAACAAAAATACCCTAACGATTCTTCAAAATGAAAAACTTGTAATTTTAACTACTCTTTTATCCAAATTGCAGCGCTATTATATGTGCATTGTAGTACTAACTAAAGCAATGCCCCTTTTAGGGTTCTGTCCAACTAGATCTAAAGCAATGGTCACACTACAAATCACACATCCTTTTAGGGGGTTCTGTCCAACTCTATTTGAACTTTCAGTTTTTTAGTACATAAGATCGTTTAGAATTTCAAAGCAAGTCCAGGGTACCTAGCTTGAGTGGTCACACTACAAATCACACATCGGAGTTGAGTCTTTTATGAGTGAAAGGCGGTGTAAGAAAAGTGTGATAAAAGCTTAGGGTCAATTAATTGGCAATTTCTAAACCGCCTTTTTCCTCTATTTACTCTCTATTTGAACTTTCAGTTTTTTAGTACATAAACCCTAACTCTCATATTTCATCTATTTCTCAAAAATCTTCTTTCTTTCTCTCAAATTCTTCTTCTTTTCTCTCTAACTACACTCATCAGCGATTCTATTTCATGAATAATGGAGGAAATTGGAAGCAGTTCAATGAGTTCATCAATGGAGTCCAAGAACGTAAGGGTAATTGGCATCGACTTAGGTACTACATACAGTAGAGTTGGATTTTGGATCTTTTGTGTTTTTACTGTACTTCCAAGTTCGAGAAGACACGGAATGATGAAGATATTTGTGTAAGTGCTAGATCTAAGAGCAGATTAAGGTTTGCATGTGAAGATGCTATAAAAAAACTAAGTAATCCAAATCTTACAGAAACAAAAGTCAGTGTTGATTCTTACTACGTGCTTCAGTCGAATTCCACTAAGAAAAAAGCAATCCCATTGAGGGTTTCTATAACACCAAATGCATTTTCTAAGGAATGCAAGGAATTGTTTGATAGATGTGAGGAATCAGTTGACCAGTGTGTTCAGATTTCAGGGATTTTTAAATTTCATGAAGTTATTCTTGTTGGAGGAAGTACTAGAATATGGAGATTTCAAGAAATGCTAAGAGAATTTTGCAGTGATGAAAAGGGGTTTTGTGAGATTGTGAATCCAGATATAGCAGTTGTTCAAGGAGCTGCTATTGTAGCAGCAATTTGGAGTGGGGAAGCATTGACTAATCCGCTACTGAAAGACATTTCCATTGTAGATGTGGCGCCCGAACAGGAGGAAAGTAAGAGAAAGAAGCTAGAGGCGAAAATGAAGGTGTGGCTTTTTGTTACCGAACATATGTCACAACAAGTACTGCTGGTTCTCAGTCCTAGTCAGGCGGAAATAGTAAAGGAGGCAATAGCAGATGCACAGGCATGGTTGAAAAATAATGAACTGCCAGAAGTAAGAGCTTCTGAGCTTAAATTGGTTGAACTGCAGGCGACATGTTATCTGATTTTACGTGAGAGAAGAGGCCCCAACTGAGAGAATAAGAAGATATGAGACAACTGCATGTATATGGTATAAATTTCCGTCTGCTTAGAAAGCTGAAACTAGAGACATGCTGTAGATGTAAATCATGTTGTTGCTTTAATCCTTTGTTTAGTAGCTAGACATTGTGACTACACTGGGCCTGATGGTACAAGTAGGCCATTTGATGTACTACATATACATAATTGAAATACACATATCCTTGATCTTGCTGCATCTTTGTTATAGTTTGAGTTTTGTTTCAGGAAGTAATATATTCCATGTTGTTGTGTTTTTTCTTGGTTCATTCCTCTTAGGGTGACCTTTCTGGTCTTCTGGCATCTTACCATTACACAGGTGGCTCTATTCCTTTAGAGTTCCAAATGCACAGCGAAATAGATCAGTTCAATTCTGATCTTCATGGATGATCAGTTCCAAATGCCAGCTTTTGAGTTTCAGTTGTGGCTTTGTTCAATTTCGTATTTGGCCATGAGCTGACCACTGGATTTGACCTTAAAGAGATATCCCCTTATTTTTGTCAACAGATTTCCCTCAAAACCAAACCCATGAGAATCTTAATACTCCATTTTTCACTCAATATAAACATAAAATGTATGATTCACCATTTACATGTAACAAAAACTATTTCCTCTATATGGATTCCAGTAAATCGCCTCCACAATTTTATCTATCAGGTGTGTTTCACAAATAATTCAAAAATTGTTATGTACAGATATCATAAAAACTCGAACACATTGCATTGATTTTTAAATTACAAGAGAAATAATTGTGGCTTAAGCAAGCATAATCAACAACAGTAATACAGTATGTTTTTGTTTCCAGACCACATGTTAAATGCTTCACATTTTCACCTGCAAAATTTTAGACCTTATTTACTTGGATCATTCTTGCCCTGCAAACCCAGGGGAACAGGTACCAGTATCTTTTGGTAAAGGCATTGGTTCTGCTCTCTGGTTCTTCATTGTCATCATCGTTGCTAGCTTGTCCGATGTTAGACTTTGATTCTTCTTCTAATGTCTTAGCCGGAGCTCTCATTTTACTAGCTTCCAACTTGGTGTGCAACTCTTACCAGCTGGATCAGTGGAACGTCCAAATCTAGCTTGGGGTGTTAATTTTGCCCCTAAACACATGCAAAATATCTTTGAGAAACTCACAACAGTAAGGGATTTGACACAAGAACAACAAGAGAGAAAGAGAGTCCACCTTGCAGGGCAAGCTTCTGGTTCCTTCTATTCACTTGTTTCATCGTCTGGTGATCCATTCATTGTTAACCCATGATTCAGCCTGAAAGTAGCTTGTTTCCTTAGGTAAGGCAAAGTACAATACAAGTACATAAGAATAGAAGGAAACGAACAAAAACATTTAGTCTAACGTACGACTAAAATACAGGATTGAATATTTACGTAACAATCTCGATTCCAGATAATACACTTTGTGCCCAAGGATACCATGATTATGTTTCTTCGATATAACATTGAAGATTATAGCGAATCCTAACACCTCTATATAGTACGACTAAGATAAGTATGGTTTAATTGGACCAAGTTTTGAGTCATTCAGTCTAAGTACCGCAAAAACATTGCCACTGGCAATACAAAGTCACTAGCCATTACTAACTCCAAATAAACATTAGACAAGCATCACATGTAGCAAAATTTACCTAATCTATGATATATGTATATTCTCAACTTGGCAAGTTACAACCTAAGAATGTAAGCTGTCACCACAGAAAAATATTAACAGTCGTCATAGTTTCGTTGGCCTGAATGAGGCAGAACACTCATTAGCTACCAAATATACAACTCAAAGTCAAGTCTCATGTCAAATGTGCAATATCTTATGTTCTACCATCTACATAAGTTTGACTCTTAGACTGTCATATCGATATAAAACTCACCACTGATGACGAAATTTGATTCTGCATAGCTCTGTAACCAGGTGTGAGTACCCTTATAAAACACACTAATAACAAGTTACTGAAGCTCTTCTCCTAAAATCAGCTACCTTAGCCTTTTTTGTTTGCCCTCTCCCATGAACCTGCATTTGACATATATGAAATCAAAGCAAGTCTTTGAAATCCACAATTGTTTTTTTATTCTCTCTAAGCCTTAGTTTTTTGCCCTACACTTGAGGATGTGTTACCAAGTTACAAAGAGACTCGAGACATATAAAATGGAATCCTGCATCTACAAATTATGTTAAGTCAAACATTAAAAGTGCATCTTTTGGTTTCTCTCATGTTAAACTCTGACCACAAATCGGGAACGAAAGGGTAAGTAAGTGAGGGGTAAATGGAACAAGAAAAATTAATCTTACATCAGCAGAGAGGCAAGAAGGTTTACAGGGAAATTAACCTCCTAACTGAGGTTCCCACAGTCTACTACGCTGACACCAATTATGGTTTCCACAACGATTTTGCATCCTAAAACAAGCTTAAACATGAATGCTGTTAGTACACCAAAGATACTAAATATCAAACATACAACAAGAAAAGTGGAAAAATCAAACTTACATCAGAACCAAAGAACCAGAAATAAGGCAACAATGAGACAGCAAAATGAGCCAGGTAAATCAGTGATTCTATGGCATGATGTCGTTGATTCATTCTCAGTATAATTCCATGGTCACTGCACAGAAAAATTTAGAAAATTCAATTAAGATATTTTTTATTTTTTTTGTAAGCAAATCTAATGAATAAGATCAGAGTCAATTGAAGATTTAGGCACAAATCAAATCAAAGAAAATCAATGAACAAAGAGAAATGATATATTGTTAAAGAAAAACAAAAATGAGGATGGATATATAGTACTTACGTTTGCCAGGAGAAATTATTATGCTGAGGGATCTTGCTGTTGTTGATCATTTTATCGAGATAAACCATGGCGTTGGTGGTTCTTGAGACGCCGTTAAAACACATGAGGAAAGGGAGAGGAGGTAAGACGAGAGATTTGAGGAGAGCAATAAACCCTAGATCGGATAAATAGCCGAGTAAAAATACGGAGAAGTGAAAAGGTTCATTTACCTAGGTGGTCTCATGGAGGATTTTTATACACAAGAAGAAGTCAATCCCAGAAATCCTAACAATAATCACCTTATATAAGATGGTGTTGGGTACCAAATGCAGAAGCAGAATTAAATCACGGAAGTCAGAACACCCATAAGCAAAAAATATTGTTTCACATAAAATTTAATTATTTTTTTTTTTGCTTCTAATCAATTTTACTAAACTAATTTTTTTTGCTTATAGAACTTAACAAAAGCGCATCACGAAATACCTTCTAAAAGTTAAAATTTTTATTTTTACATATTTCAATTTATCACTCGTTTCAAGCAAATTTAAAGTTTTTCTTTACTTAATTAGAATAATTTTTTATTTTCTAATATTATTACATTAAACTAGTTGGAAGTCTAACAAGCTAGAGTCCAACGACATACTACTACATTAATTGAACAGGTTGATGTGCTAGCCTACCAGCGAGCCTCATGGATAACCTTACCAAGGGGAGCCGAAGCGGGAGGGGGGGCGAGATTGTGTCACAAGGGGGCAAACTAACACTACCTTCCATGTTAATTCCTGCAATATTACGCCATTGGGGACTTGAACCTGAGACCTCCTGGAACGCATGAAACTTCGGGGAACGGGGATGACCAGCTGAGCTAGGCATTATGTGTCTGATTTGTCTCAATTCTATATATTCTTGGTTCAAGGAAGTGAGAAAAATAGTTGAGGTCAATTGCTAAAGGAGTCCCCGTTTGGATAAGGGCACTTTAATACTAAAAGCACCCATTCCGAATAAGGGCACTTCATCTTTTTCCCTGAATTTTAGCGCGAAAATTATTTTGAAACCGCGTATTTTGTTGTATTGATTTTGGAAGAGATTTGGTGAGATTTGATCGCTCATTTGGATTGATACCAGCCTGTTACGTCAAAACATGGTTGATAAGTCTTTTAGATTTGATAAAATAGGAAAGTTTTGTGGATTTGAAGTAAAACATGAGTGAAGACATTCTTGAGTTTTCTTTTTACTTACCCGAGTTATTTGAGTTATTTTGAAAGTTGTGTGAGGGTGCAGAGAATTTAATTCAATCAGAGATGTGTATCAGCGTGTTTGGAGTATGTTAGCTATGAGTCAACGCGTGAGAAGACAAAATAGGAAATGAAATATTTGTGATTAGCAAAAGGAGTAAAGAGGATCAATTCGAGTTTCTTTTGAGATATTCTTGGTGTCTGTGGTGTATAAATAGGTTGTTGGGGTCACAGAAGTTCATACATAGAGTTTTAGGAAAACAAAGAGCAAGAATCATAGGTTGAAAGAGTTTTTATTCTTCTGCAAAAAAGAAAAGAACATTTAATAGCTGAAGACCATCGCTCTTGAGCGCTTCCCTTTTAATTTCAGATAGGATTTTTATTCCTACAACAGTTCTTAGTGTTTCTGTGTAACAGTGAGTTTGCAATGCTTATAAACGTTTCAAATTCCTAGTTTTAATTATTTTCCCTCTTTTTCATCTTTTATACACATTTTTGAGCCATGAATCAATATTTTGAGAGGTTGTTTACCATGATGAGCTAATTCTCATGTAATCAAGGTAACAGAGGAAGCTATTTACACATGATTCAGGGGTAATAATTTTTAATTATTCTAGTTTCTCTATTTTTATTATTTATTCATTGAATCACTATTTTTGCAGAGTTTTAAATCGATTACATGATTTTCCTAATTATTTATCATTCAAATTGATAGGTTATGCTTTGTTGAACTAGTTGATTGAAATGACGAGGGTACCCAAGTACACGAAAATCTTTTCGTTTCAACCTATACGTCTGATATCTTAAGTGATCGTCTATGGACAAAGTAGAGACAATAAAACTTCAAGATATTCACTTGATAATAGTTATGGTCCAAAATCGATTTATTATAGGATCAATATCAAGTGATTAGGATTAACGTACAAGTGTTATTTACTTTATTATCACATATCCTTGATCTTGTTGCATATTTGTTAAAGTTTGTTTTAGGGTGTTCTTCCATGCTTTTGTGTTTGTTTTTCTGGTTTTTTTACTTCATGAGCCTCATTAAAATTAGTTGGGTGTTTGGAGTCACTGGGTGTACAAAGTACCAGGTATAGTAAATTCCAAGGTTTCTCCAGCCAAGCCCATGACCAGAGTGTGTAAAACCCCAACGGAAATTTTAATCCGCACAAATTGTTTCCCAAAACATCAAATTGTATTGTTCTTGTTAACTTAAGTTTGCAGGTTTAGGCCCTTCCGAAATCTAATCAGTGGTATCAATGGGTAAAGTCAAGTGGAATAACCCCAACCTAACATTTATTACACAAAATCCTTAAACTCTAGATACTGCTACTCCTTTTGTAAATAGTGCCTGAAAGTAAACTGTAGAATTAATCAATGTACACTTAATCAAAAAATTTAGTTCCCCAACTTATAATTGGTTCTTTACTCCTTATTATTCTCTTTATCTCCGTATACTTGCTTTCTGGAACAGTAAGAAAATAGATCGAGAACTAGTTTGTATTCGAATATATTGAGGTAGTCAAGCTCAATATGAAGCCAACGATCAAGATGAAGTGACCAAGAATCCAGCTATAAGTTAAAGGTGAAAATGAAGTGATCAAGACTCAAGATACTAGAAGATCGACGGAGATCAATCAATACAAAAGATTGACGGAAATCGAGCTAAGTTTCCATGAACAATAGGGGTATTTCTCTTTGATTAAATGACACAATACATGGAGATTTGAAATATGTGAGAAGAAATATTTTCTATTTGAGAAACAATAATTCTTCTTGGTTTGGGTGGAAACCTAGATTTTTGGATTGTGGTTTGGGTGGAAACCTTGCGTTGTGGTGTGGTTTGGGTGGAAACCTTTGCTATTATGTGGTTTGGGTGGAAACCTTGTTAAAGTAAAGGAAGAAGTAAAGGAACAAGTATTGTTGTCTCTCCCTCCACTTTTCTGTCTCATGAAGTGTTGTCGTTCATGAATTGTTTTTTGAAGTTGTTTTTTTCGTCCTTTCTTTTGTGAAGTATCGAGTGAGTTTGTTGAGTGAAGTTCCGCCTCTATTTATAGTAGAGGATCCCCGACACATTCCCCTAATTTTCCATTCCTCATGCATTTAATTGGTACGGCGCCGAAATCTTTCGAATTATTTTCTTCTTCTTTTTTCAACATTGTCGCTCGTGATTGTCCTTTTTTTTTTGACAAAAACATCAGCCGCCTGTCTCTCTTCCTTCGCATGCAAAATTGGAATCGTGCTTTTTTTTTTCTTTCTTTTTCGGCGCCAGTCCTTTTCTTCTTCTGCATGCACAAACAAATAAACATAATTCCCAATGTTACTGTTTGTCACTATTTATAACAGTTTGTCACCGTTTTCCACTGTTTGCACTATTCACACTATTCGACACTGTTCACGATGTTCGACACTATTCGGCACTGTTCACAGCAAATATCTCATTCTTTCTTTTTTTTTCAAATTGTCGGCGCCTTCTTTCTTTTCTTCTACGCCCGTGAAATTTGAAGCTGAATTGTCCCTTGTATTTGGCTTCAAAGCATAAAACTGATATTTTTCATGGAAGGTGCGAAATTGGGGTGTCAACATAAGGTAATATCTTAATTATTTACGTATTGACTTTATAAATAAAGAGTGTCATTGTAATTGTAAATCATCTCACTACAATCAGTTTGGAGATCAATAATATTTCATGTAACACCCCGAGTTCCGGACTAGGGTCAAACCCATATGGAGATCCAAACTCGAAGCGTTACGGTTTGTTGCTAATTTACTTTTACACAAAAACATAGTTGAAACTTTATATAACACAAATTGAAGCATATAAATCCACTAATTATCTTTAAAAATATTTTCAACCAAACATATTATTTCAAACTACATTTTAAGCAATACAATAAAACAATTCAATCACTAAGCTACTCATTCCTAGCTTTCGCTGCACCACTCTGATAAAACTGCAAGGATGTCAATTGGGGTGAGAGACATCTCAATAGAATGTACCCCTATTCTCTAAAGATGCGGAAGAAAAAATATTTTATCAAGGAATAACATACAATAACAAATACAATGCAACTTCAATGAATATATTTAACCAACAACATTAACTCACAAATATTATTTTCACTAAATCATCTAATTCATTTGTTCAACCGTGAATTCAAAATACCCCTATTGTTTCTAATAAATCATTTAATTAACATTTCAAATAAGGCTTCACAATAATCCCTCAACTAAACATCCAATTTATTTGTTCAATCATGAGTTCAAAATACCAATATTATTGCCAACAAATCATCCATATAGGATTCAACACACCAATTAACATCATCAATAATGTTTCCAACAACCTATCCTTTTAAGTCTCAAAACATGAGTTACATATCAATATTGTCACCAACAAACCATAAGTTTACAATACCAAAATAATTGTCAACAAGTCATTCATCAATGATTCAACACATCTATTCACGTATTAATATCGTCACAGAGAAACCATGAGTTCATCAAACCAATTATATTTTCCAACAAATCATTTAATCTAGATTCCAACATATTCACATATTTATATTGTCACTTCAAACAATAAGCTCACGATACAAAAACCTTGGTTCGTACACCCACATATCGTTTATCGGCACGGACAACCTCCATCGATGGTCAGGAAAAAAAGTTCCTATGGGGATCATACCCATTTTCTCTCGGGGATCATTACCCGTTTCATTCACAGTACGAAAACATTGATTCGTACACCACCTATCATTTACCGGCACGGACAGCCGCCATCTATGGTCGGGAAACACAAGTTCCCATTGGGATCATTACCCATTTAACTCTCGGGGATCATTACCCGCCGTTAACATGAAACAATATTCTGTCTAACAGAAAAACATGAACTCATTTCCTTTTATAAATCTTTTTTACACATAACACAAACAACCATGGCATAAGAACATAATTTTCTTTCAAGCATTTCTATAAACAAGCTAACTGCATCCATTTTGCATCATACATATTTGGGTGATTTATTCATCGGATCTTCCTGAAACCTTTACAGAACATACATAGCTCCATAAGAAACAACATATACAAATTTCTCAGAAAACCAACGGTTCAACAAAAGTTATAGAATTTACAAGGACATCCTAAAAACTGGGCAGATTACATGTCACTACCGAACAATTCATGAAAAATTCATAGAAATATCAAATTGACTCAATGCAAAGCACACTGGTAGATAAATCACAATTCTACAAACTTTTGGTAAGGACTCAAATTGTTTTAACATCATTAAGACTTCCTAAGAATATCAAAAAATACAGAAAAGCGGAACTGTCCAGAATTTCAGAAACTATCATCTGAATTCAAACACACATTCAACGGTGAATTTGTGGTGTAGTTTTCTCAAAATTTAACCATAGTTACCTAATCATGTTATCTAACAAGTATAAAATCCTGATCATCGTTAGGAAATATATATTTGTGTGATTAAATTACTAAAACTCAACAATATAAAATCATACAAAGTAAACACCCAAAGAGAAAATAGTTTCACATTCTACCTCAATTCCATTGATTCTCCACTGATTTTCCTAATTAGAATTTCTCCTCAAGAACCCTAGCTCCAATTCATCTTCTTCCTCTCCATAGCTTTCTTCTCTAAACAAAGACTTATAACTCCATCTCTGTTTTCTTTCTCCTATCCTTTTGATTTCTAACTTCTAAAATTATTTTTCTAAACTTTTAGGTATATAAAACCTTAATAATATTTTCTCTATTTATATATTTGTCTTTTCATTTTTATTTTCATTTTATGTTACTTATTAAAACTAATAAGGTGACTATATTTCCACCTTAACTTGTAGCCTTTCTAGTTCAATCAACCCACCTAGGCTAAGGCCAAGGAACAATAACCTAAGACCCAAGGTCAACTAATTTCGGTATAACGCGACCCAAAAAGTAACTAAAAATACAGGGTATTACATTCTACCACCCTTAAAAGAAATTTCATCCCGAAATTTAGAAAATACGTAAAACTAAATATTCACATAATATAAATAATATAGTAAACAACATGACAATGCAATCCAGCGCAAAATGGACAATTCACATGAGTTACACAAAGTCAACTATTATGATGAAGCAAGTAATACAACACTCAAATCAGACAAGCATGCATAACAACATACGAAACAATTTATTTATGGTCCAATTCAAGATCTAAAGTCAAGATCTCTGATACCATTTGTAATGACCCGTCGCTCCACCGATATTGTCCCCACTTAGCCACTGCGGTTATCCAGCAGCAACTTGCTAAAAGGTCACCCATCTTGTGACTACTCCCGGCCGAGCACGCTTAACTGAGAAGTTTTTCCCACAACTCAATTAAGTGTACCCATCAGGCCTCGGTGTTAGGAAAGGATAAATCATTACTTATATTCCACTCGGCCAACCACTGCCGAATATCGGGGTATTACATTTCACCCTTTGGGGTATTGTCCGTGGACGTAGGTCGAGTTGACTAAACCACGTTAAATGTCTTTTCTCATTTGATGTCTCTTGAATCGATGGTCCATCGATACTCATAATTCATTATGGTATCATAGCGGGAAGATCCGCTTCAAAATTCAAATTTTGTTTTTCACATCAATCAAATTTTTTTCATTTTATTTTTATTTCATGTTTGGTGTCGTTACGCATAAAACACTAGCAATTATTTTCAGTTGAAATGACGTAGATGATCAAATGTACTTATACAATAACACTTTTTATCACTTTCTTTCAAAGTATGCATGTGAATTTTTTATTTTCACTAATTTCAATTTTTATGGGATTTTTTTCTTTCATATCCGATTCTCTATGTTCATTTTTCTTCATCTATGAGTTATTCAGGATCAATACTTCTTTCCGAAATTATTCATCATTGCATCGATTTGATACAATATGGTTAATTGTTAAAATTCTTTAACAATTTCTTGACTCCTTCCTGAAATTTGATTTCCAAAGAAGTGCCAATACTTCTAGTTGGACTTTTTTTGATTATTTTTTCAATTTAAGGTTACAATATGATCACTAATGCTCACATAAAGTATGATGATATAAGATAAGATTTTTATCATCTTGTTGAATCTTCTCCGATCAATTTGTGTTTTATGACTACGCAATCTATACTCTTGCACATTGAAAGTGTGATGCACTGATTTCTATTTCAGCATGAATCAATTATTCTTCTATTCTACATGTGAAAAGAACCTTGGTGTTCCCCCTTCTCATAACAGAAGCATTGTATGTAAGATTCTTATTTTATCATACAAGGTGAAAATCATTGTTCTTTAGTGACAATCAATTTACTTCCCATTCATGGTATATAACCATTGATTCACATCTATATTCTTCGGTGATGTAAATTTTTTATTTCCATAATCGCATGGGAATAAGCCTTCTATTGAAGGTAATAATATTCTTAGTCAACGAAAATTTCAAGTTCGATTGGTAAAATTTCATTTGCAATTCTGCGTAATTGCATCATAGCCCTTGTTATTAACAAGGTTTATTGTTCATGACTATGATTCTGTATCATTTGTAATGTAGTCATATCAGTTATAAAATAAATTATATTATATTCTCAAAGATATTTCAATCTTGGAATAGCTTACGTTCTGTTTTTAGGAGAATCTTCAATTTCATTTCCAAAATATTTATCATTTTGGAAATATTTAGAAAATTGAAGATATTTTTGGTAATTGATTTATATCCATAAATATCTTCTATATTTCTGAAAATCAATCACTATATTTCTGAAAATCAATTACGCTGGATATATCCTCCATCAATTCTATGATATATTCATCATATATATTTTGCTGATAGCAAATATTAATGTATTTATTGTTTGAGAATTTAATTCCTGAAATAATTTATATTTCTGAGAATATTTTACAATTCTGGTAATCTATTTAACTGAATATATTTTTTCAGATCGACGGAAATAACTTCGTTTCAAAAAGACTGTCCTATATTTCATTTTCTTCAGTTTCAAAATTGTGTCCAGCTTCTTCTTATACTCATATTTTTCCAATGAACTCTCTAATATACCATTAATTTTTTTTGTATTCGTAGATTCATTTTTAACGGGACTCAATCTCAAATATTACGGAAATTTGTATAATTAAGGAAACAAATATATTCTTCATTCCTTTTAAGAGAATATATATTTGGCTCCAAAATTTAAATTCCTTGTAAAGTTTATACTCCATAAGTTCGATATCTTTTAAATTTCCATTTATATTTCGTATTTATAATCCTCCTAACAATTTTAGGTATTTTATTTTTATTACAATAAAATAGGTAAGTCGTTGTAGAACTAGAAAATAGAGAAGGAAATGCACAAAATAGAGACGAATAAAAGGAGAAAATCTTATTAGATGTGTACAATAGACTAACATTAGAGCTTCTATTTATAGGGCTAGACACAAGGGCATCCCAGTAATAAACGATATTTTCCCTAGATATTCTTAACATAATTATACATTTATAACACTTCCCCTGATGACATTGTGTCTAAGATAATTGCATCGTTAAAACCTTGTCAGGATATTCCAAAAGGACAAAACCCGATCGAAGGGAAAAGAGTACAATTGAGAAAACTTAGAAAAGATTTCGACACGCAAATGTTGCCTCATTAAAACCTTGACAAGGAAAACCCAATGGGAAAAACCTCAATGAAGGAAAAAGAATACAACGTAATAGTCCAGTAAAATACCTTCTAATTTGATACTCCTCCTGATAAGTACTTCAGTTAACTCTTGGCTTGCAAATCTTCGAGTCGAGCCAATTTCGATAAACGAATTTCTTGAATGCTAGAGATAGCAATGCTTTCGTGAGAAATTTCCCAGTTGATGAAGTCTTCTTTTGTGTTAGTCTTCTAATGGTAGTGTTCTCGAGTCTTCACGCTTCTTTAAATATATTGAGGACTTGCTTCTTGGATTACTAGCTTCTTTAAGATGATTTGCATAAGTAGTTGATGTAGTTTCTTCAACAAAGTGCGAATATTTAGTTACAGTTGCATAGGTGAACAAAAGTTCTGATCATACCATATATGGATTAGCAATTTAGAATATGTCCAAATTCATAGGAGACTGTTATGTTGATGTGGTCTAACAAAATGACCTAGTTAATGGTGGGAATCCACCAAATAACCGAAATTGATACAACTCCCCCTTGGATGACCACCATGTTGAATTTAATTGCCTCACCAAAACCTTTCCATTAAAACCCAATGGGGAAAAAATGGATGAAGGAAAAAGAGCACAATATCAACATTTTGAAAGAAAATTAAACGTCAATGAGATGTTGCCTCGTTAAAAACTTTTTTTTTTGAAACAACCTCATTAAAAACCTTGTCAGGAAAACCACATGGGAAAAAACCTGAATAAAGGAAAAAGAGTACAACTTTTGACGTAAATATTGATTCTAACCCAACTATATGAGTTTTACAGAATACAAGCATCAAAACAATAACTCTAGTTTATCTCAAAAACAAGTTTAAGCTAGCATAATTCTAACTGCAGATTTAAGAAGAAAACAATAGAAACTATGCTGCTAAAGCGTGGATTTTTGTGTTATTAAGGACTCCTCAAGTTTTTTTTTTTTGCTAAATCAATTTACTTTATTAATACCAAATCAAAATTCCAAAATACAATACAAATTATGATCCAAAGAAAACGGCCTCAAAAAGAAAGAACATAAAAACTCACTACTGCCTAACAAAGTCTATAATACTCTGAATTTGGCATTTCAATTATATGCAAGAAGTTAGGCATGCCCACATGGAAATGTCTTTCTCCAGCCTTAAAATTAGCACCTTTCTTAGCCACTGTGTCAGCAGAGAAGTTAACTTCTCTATAGCAATGTTCAAATATTATAGAAACAAACCATGATCTTGCTTTTTTCCATCTAGCTTTGAGAAACCATGGAACAACACTCTTTTCAAACTCCTACAACACTGTTTTGGAGTCTGATCTTATGATGATTTTTGGTACTCTCCATTCCATGGCTAACTCTGCTGCACATAGTATTGCATAATTCTCTGCAATGTAGTTTGTTATCACTCCTAAACCACCACTGAGAGTGCCTAGGACCTGACTACTTTCATCCCTGACAACCACACCAAATCCTGCTGCACCAGGATTTCCAAAAGATAATCCATCACAGCAAAACAAGATGTAGTCTTTTATTGGAGGGGTCCATAAGCAAGTTTTGATGCTCTGAAATTTTATGCTTCTACTTCCCAGATTAAAAAACTGTATTATCTGCTCTTCATAGACCTGACTCCATTTATGTCCTTTCATTCTCAGACCTCCTTCCTTAACACACTGCAACACTCTTCTTTGAATATTATGCACATTTGGTTTGATTTCTTCAAAATATTTCCTGTTTTTCTGAAACCAAATTTCTTTGAAAACCACACATGAAGCTGTAATCCAAATCTCCTGGATGAGAGGGCTCTTGTTCTTAGTGCACTTCCATATATCCTCAAAATATTTTGGAGCTTTGACATGAAATATTGCTGAGATCCACTCCCAAATTTCAATGCTTATAGCACAATCCCAGAGTAAATGATTCATGCTATCTTGTTCCTTCTCACACAAACAACATCTTGATGCTAATTCATATCCATTCTTCACCTTAATGGCATCATCTACATATATTTCTTGCACTAGATTCCAAATATTGCTTGTTATAATAGGATGTAAAAAATTATTCCACACATACCTTGACCAATGCTTTCTAGGCTCCTTGTGTCTGAGCTTGTTTGTTGCTGCTGGTATTGTAAATGCTCCTTTAATATCACCTGTCCATATCAATTCATCCTCACATCCCCTGATTTCAGGTAATTTATGAACCATTATTACAGCTTGAATGTCACTTGGATTCACCCATGAGACATTATCCAAAAGATCATCTACCTTCATATTTTTGTTGTTTAGGAAAACCTGAGAATTACACAATGACTTCTCCAAGGGAGTATCACCTATCCATACATCATACCAGACTGAAATATTCTCACCATCTCCAATATTCCACCTTACATCTTCTTTTATAACCTCCCATGCCCATTTGAGTCCTGGCCATACAGTATATAGTTGCCATTTATCACTCCATTGACCAAACTTATCCATATACTTAGCTTTAAAAACGGTTGCCCATACTTCATCTGAATGCATTATCTTCCACATCATCTTCATAAGTAAATCTCTATTGATGATTTCAAGTCTTGGAATAGCTAGCCCTCCTTCCTCCAATGGAGTGCAAACCTTCCTCCATGATAAAATTTTATATTTCCTAGCTTCTCCATCACCTGAACAAAGGAAGTTCCTTATAATTTTTTTCACATGTTTTGATGACTGTAGAAGGCCATTTATACACAACCATATTATACATGGGAATACTGCATAGGACAGATCTAATTAACACCACTCTTTCTTGAAAAGATAACATTTTACCTTTCCAAGTAACAAGCTTTCCTTGGAGCATCTCCACCATAGGCCATATTGTTGAGGATTTCACTCAGCCAACTGATAAAATAACTCCCAAGTACTTGTCAGGGAAGTCATTTATTTCCATCTGCATTATGTCTTGTATCATTTTTTTCCTTGAACTAGTGGTACCATCAATGAACATCTTACTCTTATTTTTATTGATTATTTGACCAGAACAATTTTGATATGATTCTAACAGCTGCTGAACATTTTGAAGACACTTTTTTCCTCCATTACAAAACAGAAAAACATCATCTGCAAAGAAAAGATGTGTTGGACCAATCCCCTTCCTTACAACCATTGGACTGATCTTGCCTTCTTGCACCAATTGAGTTATCTTTCTACTTAGCACTTCCTCCATCAGCACAAAAAGAATTGGGGAGAGAGGGTCTCCTTGCCTGAGCCCCCTACTTACTGGGAAGAATCCACATGGACCTCCATTAATCAATAGATATATTCTTGCTGATTTAAAAATAGTATGCAACCAATCACACCAACTTATGGATAATCCAAAAAATTTAAGAACTTGAAAAAGTAATTCCCAACTCACTGAGTCATATGCTTGAGAAATGTCCAATTTGAGTCCAACATTGCCTCTTCTTCTTTTTTTTCTTCATTTCATTAACCATCTCAGAAGCTATAAGAACTTGTTCTTGAATGCATCTCCCTTTAATATAAGATGCTTGTTGTGGGGCAACCAGTTTCTCCATTAAGGAACCCATTCTAACTGTCATGATCTTAGTAATAATTTTAAAACTCAAATTACTTAGACCAATTGGTCTAAATTGATTTGGAGTTTTAGCTCCCTACACCTTTGGTAAAAGAACTAAGAAACTTGAGTTAAGACCCTTGGGAATGAACCTTCTTTTCCAACAATACTGAATTGCTTGAACCACATCATCTTGTATGATTTTCCAGCAGGCTCTATAAAAACAACCAGAGAATCCATCTGGTCCTGGTGAACTGTCAGGGTCCATGCTGAAAATAATATTTTTTATTTCTTCAGCATCAGGCAATGAATCCAACATATTCTGATCTTCAACTGAAATTTGGTTTGGAATAACATCCAATAACTCACCAGATGCTTCAACCTCCTTACATTTGAATTTTTCTTCATAGTGCTGAACTAGAAGCTTAGCTATTTCCTTCTGACCAGTACATACATTCCCATTTGCATCTTCTAATTCACTTATAAAGTTTTGGGCTTGCCTAATTTTAACTGAAGTATGTAAGAATCTTGTGTTATCAGCACCATCCTTTATCCAATTTATTCTAGCCTTCTGTTTCATCATTATATTGAAGTTCACTTCCTTTGAGTTCAAATTATTCTGAGCATCCACCAAATTACTTAAATTTTCCTCATTATGAGAGTCTTTGTCAGACATTTCCATAGTCTCTTGAACCAATTTTTCTGCTTCTTTCATCTGAACATTAACATTTCCAAACACTTGCCAGTTCCATTCTTTAAGTATGTTTTTCAGCTTTTTCAACTTTGTTTGGAATACAAAAGCAGGATCACCTATCACCTCTTCTACCCAACATTTTTGTACTGTCTCCATGAAGTTAGGATGAGATATCCACATTTTTTGAAACTTGTAAGGAGAGCTTTTTGGTTTAGGACTCCTCAAGTTGATATCATCAACTAATTAATCCGGATTTTTGGTATTTCACCAAATTTTTGAAATCACATAAAGGATTGTTAAACCTGACGTAATTGAGTCAGATGGCTGCCTATAAATTTAATTCACTTAGGATTCAAAAATCGATACTGCTCTCTGACCACATATCTTGTGTGAATGCAATAATAAGAATTCAAGACTACCACGCCAAATGCATCATTTAGGAAGATCATAATATTATTGAACCAATCCTAGGGTCTGAGCAAAAATAAAACCCTTCAATCGTTTATTCAACAATTATTTTTCTCATATAACGCATTATAATGACTACACCACCCTAAAATAAACAGGCTCGACAATTTTATGGTGTCAAGGATCTTGGATCCAATATTGCGTCGATCGAGAAATTAATCAACCTAGTTGGATTGTATGCCAACCAATCACATATGTCGATATTCCTCTGCAGAGGGGTTAACAACCACTATCACTTATTATTTTAGTAGCTACCATAAATGAATATTCGACAATCATATTAGCTTATCACGATCTCACATAATTTCCAGTGTATGCATACTTTTCAAAAATTCAAAATTACCGGTACCAGTGCCCACGGGCGTGATAATCTCCTACTATTCAAATAAAGAGATACGAATTTTTAGAATGTGAATCGTATTATGATAGACTCTGTATCCTATATAAAAAATTCTACATGCTTTCTAGATGTGATTGAGTTTCAATTTTCAAATGGCATAAGCTTAAAGAAAAGCTAGATGAAATATTTTCACGCCTAGTAAATGACAGCCTTTTTCGATTTGATCAAGATGGGAGAAACGGATATAACTTTGAAGTTAATTAGTACCAATGTTTGGTAATGTATATTCTCCCCCTGATTATGGCAGAAATATTTACATCTCATATGCGAAAAAAATATTCGTAAAGTATTATCCGATTAATTCGGGACATATACTTCTTATGAAATATATTTTTTGACATTAAAAAAAAGTAGTCTTAATATACATACATATTTACCATCAACCATAGACTATTTTTGCAACAAAAATAAAAATTATATGTCAAAACTAAAAGCATTGGAAATATGCAAACAAATATCCGATAATTTCGTGATCTCAAGGATCAATGAGATATTGAAAATGATATGGACAATTTCTTTTTCAAAAGAAAATAAATTCAAGATCAATTTAGTCACTACAAGGACTAATAATATATGTTAACAAGTCGGGTGCGCACCCATTGATCTTGAGTGTCCAATTATATTCTAATTCCAATTGGAACAATCCAAAAAAATTGGAGATAACTACCACGGGGAAAATTAAAATTGCAAAAATATCCAACAAAAATGCAGGAATTCCTCATTTTAGTGGTATTTGCAACTATCAATACCATAATAATGATATCCAATCTTCGTAGTACTGATAGAATCCCAATTGGTTTATATGTTTCTTTTGGAAAGAAATCTTAGATGTTTTTCTATGTAGAAAAAAAATACTTTTTGGCTGATGAAGATTTATGTGGAGGAATAGAAATCAAAAACCAAAATTGGCTAAAAATATTTAGAATGCCAATTTTACATCTCATTATAGAGAATTTATGGATAAAATTAATAATGATTGGAAAAGCGATATACCAAAAACGTATTAACGACTGGGAGCAAAAAATGTCGTTTGCTATGGAAAATCCATTGTGTGGTAAAAGAATTGTTTATGTGAAGAATAGAAACTAAATGCAAATCACATGATCATTGTCCAATTGACAAAGATACCAATATTAACTGGCTGGAGGTTTTTCAACCATGCACGTGATTTGTTACCGCAAACGTAATTAGATTGTGATAACACCAATTTTTGGTGATTACAGTTTCATTAAAGGAAATAGAAACTGTAAACCTTATTTGATGGATTTTTTTTCTTTTCTTTTCTTTTCTTTTCTTTTCTTTTCTCTATATAAAAAGAAGAATCAGAAACGAATGGAAATCAAATTTAATCGATAATATTGATCACCCGTTTCCATAAAAATATACACCATAGCTTAACCAATGGATTTCAATTGCAAGTCTTACGCAAATAAAATTATTCACGGTGAGAAAATAATATGGACACATATTAGAACATACCTTAGAAGTTGGTATCCAGTTCATACTTCATAGCGGTGGAATATTTAATACACCACAAACATTAGAAGACTCAAGAACACCTCTAACTATCCAATCATGGTGAGTGGGTACATGCCAAACATGAAGACAATTTAATGTTAGAACCAAACGAATCATATCTCGTTATGACTCAATAAATCGATCATTAGAAACAAAATAAGTAATAAGAGTAAGAATCGATATGCAAATATTTACAGATATGCAAAGATTTGAATAAGCTAAAAAATCGACAAAATTTGTTAAGTGGCTTCTCTTTTTGAACAATTGTATAAGCTCTCGTACCCTAATAAGGTAGTAGAGGCGTGTATTTATATTAATCTTAATGGATATATTACATTGGACTCTTTACAAGAAACCGACTTAAGAATATGGACTATACATGGACATTACATATTGGACTATAGTCTTCACCCTCCCTCAAGCTGAACACGGTGGAAGACAACGTGAAAGCTTGCTACAGAGAAAACGAAATCTGGCAGTAGACAACCCCTTTGTGAACAGATCAGCCAATTGATGTGTAGTAGCAATATAACATAAATGAAGATGTCCTGATGAAATACGTTCTCGAACAAAATGATAATGAATATGAATATGTTTTGATCTTGAATGTTGAATAGGATTAATGGCAAGATAAGTTGCACTGATATTGTCACAATATAGTGTCGGTGGTTGCTTTAAAGATAATCCAAGATCAGATAATAAGTATTGTATCCAGGTAATCTCAGCAGATGTAGAAGATAAGGCACGATATTCAGACTTAGTACTACTTGTAGACATCGCTGTTGGTTGCTTTTTAGAACCCCATGAAATTAGATTGTTACCCAGAAAAATACACTGACCTGTAGTAGAACGACAAGTATCCGGATCACCACCCCAGTCAGCATCAGAAAACGCAGTGAGTTGTAGAGGATTATTATGCCAGAAGGAGATGCCATGGCCAAGAGTACCTTTAAGATACCGTAGAATACGCTTCACAGCTAGAAAGTGTGATTGAGTTGGGCGATGCATATATTGACTGACCTGGTTAACAGCATAAGTGATATCAGGACGAGTCATATTGAGGTATTGCAAGCCCCCAACCAAACTCCGATAGAGGGTGATATCTGAAAACATTCAACATCATTAGAAGAACTTGACTTAGAACGAGGCGCAACAGGAGTGGAAACAGGCTTTGAGTCTGTGAGGTCAACACGTTGTAGAAGATCCAACGTGTATCTGTTCTGAGTGAGAACTAAACCATCTTTTGTGCGTGTGGCCTCTAAACCAAGGAAGTAATGCAAATCCCCTAAGTCTGTCATTGAAAATTCTCTTTGCAGCGTCGGAAATAGATTTTGAAGACCCACTGTGTCACTGCCAGTTAGAATTATATCATCAACGTAAAGTAATAATATAAGAATGCCAGCACTGGAGTGTTTAATGAACATAGAGTGATCAGAATGAGATGATTTGAACCCAATATGCATGAGAAAAGCCGCAAACCGATGATACCAGGCACGAGGAGCCTGTTTCAAGCCATAAAGAGCTTTGTGCAATAAACACACATGATTAGGATAACGAGGATCAACAAACCCCTGAGGTTGTTCCATATACACCTCCTGATCAAGCGAACCATGAAGAAACGCATTCTTAACGTCAAGTTGTTTAATTGGCCAAGAAGATGATACCGCAATGCTAAGAACCAAACGCACCGTAACCGGCTTTACCACAGGACTAAATGTCTCATCAAAATCAATACCATACTGCTGTGAGTATCCTTTAGCAACAAGACGAGCTTTTCTACGATCGAGGGAACCATCCGGTTTTTGTTTCACACGATATACCCACTTGGAACCAATAACGTTCATCCAAACTTGACGCGGAACAAGAGACCAAGTGCGATTGCGCAAAAGAGCATTAAATTCTTCTATCATGGACGCCCACCATTCTTGAAACTTAGATGCAGCAGTAAAACATGTAGGCTCCGAAGGAAGCGAGTGAAATTGTGCTGCAAAACAATGTAAGATAGGATATCGAGTAGAGAAACATCCTTTAAAACTGCGGGGTTGAATGGTGTGATCTTTAAGTCTAGTAACCATGTGGTGAGTATTACCTGTCGATTGAGGGAGCTCTTGTACAGGGGGCAAGTCTGCCGGCAACATAGAAACGGAAGAACTAGATGATAGGGATGACATATTCTGGGATGGTGAAACGAGGAGTGAAGACGCGGGAGTAGTTGGGGAGGAAGCGGCAGATGATGGAGCAGTAGGTGATGGTACAATATCATCGTCAGAAAAAGATAAGCTGGTAGGAGATAGTGATGAAGAAGAGGACACTGAAGAGGACGAAATAGGAGTAGAGGTTGTAGAAGATAAGTGGACAGGTTGCAAAGGGAATGGAGTAACTGGTTCCTGAAGAGATGCATGAGTAGAAGATGATAAATGGGTTGCAGCAATAGAATTTGGCCAAGCCAAAAGAGTATTAGTTGAGGGATTAGACTTTAAGAGGGGAACCGTTGTAGAAGTATCATTAGGAAATGGAAAAAGAGACTCATCAAAGATAACATGACGAGAAATATAGACTTTGTTACTCTTAGCTTCAAGACACTTATAACCTTTATGTCGATCACTATAACCAAGAAAAACACAAGGTAGAGTTTTGGGTTGTAACTTATTTTGACGAAAGTGATTTAAAAGCGGATAACAGCGACAACCAAATGCTTTCAAAAAGGAGTAATCGGAGGACGATTATGAATGATGGAATAGGGAGAAGTATTAGATAAAATAGGAGTTGGTAAACGATTTATCAAGTACACGGCTGTGGCATAAAACTCAAATTTCAAAATTTTTCGTGGAATCCACTTTGTAGCATTAAAGCTCGACCAGTCTCAGATAATATGACGAATCTTTCTTTCGCAAGACCATTTTGTTGAGGGGTGCTAGGACAAGAAGATCGACTGAGAATACCATGTTTAGTTAAAAAAGATTTTAATGGTTCAGCATATTCGGTGCCACCATCAGTTTGGAACACTTGGATTTGGGTCGAAAATTGAGTTTCAATCATAGATTTAAAATTAAGAAAGCAACCAAACACTTGGGTTTTGTCTGCCAAGAAATATATCCAAGAAAAACGAGAACATTCATCAGCAAATAAGAGAAAGTAGCGAAAACCACAATTGGATAAAAATGGTGCAGGACCCCATAAATCAGAGTGTATAACAGAACCAATTTTACGAGAATAAGTATTTCGAGATAAAAAGGGTAGACGATGATGTTTAGCACCAACACAACTAGAACAAATAGAACTAGATAAAGAAGAACTAGTAGAGGCTAAAGATAGGCTAGACTTAAGAGATTGAAAAACGGCATTGCTTGGGTGACCTAAGCGCATATGCCAGATAGTTGGAGTAGCACGAATACCAATGGTAGCATGGGAAAAGCCGAGAACTGTGAAGATGGAGAGGTAACACCGGAAAGAATAGGATACATGCCAGCTTCATTCTTGCCCTGGTACAGAAGAGTTCCCGTTAACCGATCCTGTATACAAAAACCATGACGATCAAAGTGAAACACACAATCAGAATCTCGTGTAAGTTGACCAACAGATACCAAATTTTTAGCAAGAGAAGGAACATGAAGAGTGTTCTTCAGAGTCAACTGGGAGGATGGTGAGGTAAGGGTTACGTCACCAATTCCGGCAATAGGTAGTAGTTTACCATCACCGACGAGAACTGTATCATTACCATTGTAGTCATGGCGATTTGTCATCTGTGAAGAGTCAGACGTCATATGAGCAGAAGCAGCAGTATCAGCAAACCAATGATTCTCATACGCCATAGGTTGAATTTGCATTGCCGAAAAAGCTTGTGGAAGATCATAGTTTGCAGCAGGATTAAGACGGCTACAAGTTTGGGCTGTGTGGCCTCGAGTATTGCACCATTGACAAGTAACGGCGTGAGTTGGAGGAGGTCCAAGAACAGATCCAGCTTGATTATTTCGACCATATGAGCGTCCATAGGAGGGGTTATGATAACCACCAGATGGTTGAAAACCATTGGTGTTACCACGACCATTACCGGTAATCCAGGGTTGAGTTTGGCCATTGTTGTGGCTGTTGTTGTTGTTGTTCCAGCCATTATTCCAAGACGAGCGACCTCCAAAGTTGTTAGGACCACCACGATTGGAATTGTTAGAAGAACCACGACCATAGCCTCCACCACGACCACGATACGTAGTATTGTTGAAGCCACGACCACGACCAGGATTTGGACCACCACGACCAGCAGAGGTACCAGCAAAGAAAGAGACCGGACTTTGAATGTCAGTAGCTTGGGTTTGTAGGTTTTGCAAGTATTGCAGATGAGATTCATGATGTAAAAGCAAGGCATGAAGCTCGGTGAAGGTAGGAAGAGTTGTACGGGCAATGACTGCTGTGTATATGTTCGACCAATCAGCACCCAAGCCGCGTAGTGTTGTGGAGACGAGCTCGAGATCAGACACGGGTTGAAGGACAGCAGCTAAAGAATCAGATATTTCCTTTATCTTCAAGATATATTCAGATATGGTTGAGTTACCTTTTTGAATAGTTGTCAGACTTGCTTTGAGCTGGAGGATGCGTGCAGGATTAATTGTTGCATACGTTGAACGAAGATAATTCCATACATCACGAGAGTGACCACGACGTGCACATTCAGCTTTCATAGTGTCAGTAAGAGAACAGTTGATCCAAGACATGATCGTCTGATCAATAACCTCCCATTCTTCATAGGCTGGGTTAAGAGTTGTATCTTGAGTTGTTGCATCAACAAGCTCTTGTGCTGGTATTTCATAAGATTCATCAAGATATTTGTAAAGTCTTTGCGATTTAAGAATATGAAGAATTTGTGATTCCCAGAGAAGATAGTTGGTTCGATCTAAAAGAACAATTTTGGTAGAAGAAGGCATAAAAGGTGATTTTTCCAATGAGGAGGAACAAGAGTTGGACATGAGAGAACCGATACTCTGTGAAATAGACGCAGGAACAGTTGAAGAGCCGAAGCTTGGATGAGAGGCCATAGTACCTGAGGTAGACGAAGCCATAGTGCTTGATGAAGGCATAGTACTAGAGAAGGAAGAAGCGGAAGAAGTCATGAGAGCAGAGAGGTAGGCTAGGGTTTTGAAAAAAAAATTAGGCTAGGGTTTTGGAGAGATCGTTCTGGCTCTTGGTACCATGAACAATTGTATAAGCTCTCGTACCCTAATAAGGTAGTAGAGGCGTGTATTTATATTAATCTTAATGGATATATTACATTGGACTCTTTACAAGAAACCGACTTAAGAATATGGACTATACATGGACATTACATATTGGACTATAGTCTTCACTTTTCAACCGGCCGTGCATATCATAAGTTTTTTTCTTAAAAAAAAAAGAAACAAAAGGTTTTTTTTTTTTTTAGCCTAGTCGGTAGAGCTACGTTGCTGATGACGTGTTGTAGAACTAGAAAATAGAGAAGGAAAGACACAAAATAGAGACGAACAAAAGGAGAAAATCTTATTAGATGTGTACAATAGACTAACATTAGAGCCTCTATTTATAGGGATAGACACAAGGGCATCCCAGTAATAAACGAGATTTGCCCTAAATATTCTTAACATAATTACACATTTATAACATAAGTAACTAAGTGTAGTCAAGTAAAATTCTATGGTTTCCTTAATATTTTAACAAAGTCTTTTTGAAACGGAGGGATTTTTTTTTTTTTTATCATCATAATACCGGATATTGTTTTTATTATGTGATTCTCATCAATTTTATTGACCATTATAATCTATGGTAGGTGCACCATTTCTGTTTCACATCATTTGTGATTCCACGTCAACAACCATAGTCACCATATCAAATGTAATACTTTTATTCTATCAAAGATATTATCTTTCTTTTCGCATCACCATTATAGAGGATGCTGACTTTATCATATTTGTCTGGATGTCATCATTATTTTACTACAGCTGCTAATGAAAAACAACTGGTCTATTTTCATTCGAAGATCTAACTACATGATGAAATATTGTATGAGCGATCAAGATATAAAAGAATTTATTGATAACACCTAGTAGTAGTACGTGGTTTAAGTTGTGTTCGTTAAGTCAGTATTCAAGGTGAACAATTTAATTCTCTTTGTGTCCAACTTGTGGGGATGTTAGAATATATTGAGGTGGTCAAGTTCAAGACGAAGTCAACGATCAAGATGAAGTGACCAAGACTCAAGCTATAAGTCAAAGGTCAATATGAAGTGATCAAGACTTAAGCTATTAGAATATCGACGGAGATCAAGCAATACAAAAGATTGACGAAGATCGAGCTAAGTTTCCATGAATAGAAAATCTTATGTAATTTAGTTAGTTTTCTATATAGAGAAGTATCTAATTAATTTCCTATATTTTTTGTATTCTAGTTAATTAGAATAAGTAATAGTTAACTAAAATATATTCTCAAGAATATGATAATATCTTAATTCATCCTAGTACAATCAGTCTGGAGATCAATAATATCTCACCCTTCGGGGTTTTGTCCGTAAATGTAGGTCGAGTTGACCGAACCACATTAAATCTCTTGTCTCATTTTATTTCTCTTGATCTCTCGATACTCATAATTTATTAGTTTGAAAACACACCACACTGCTGTAAGGTCCTACACAGTCTTGGCTGACACTCATCAAGTGATTACATGGTATATATGGAAAGCAGGATGTTACTCCAAACTAAATGATCTCTCTATAGCAATAAAGAAAACCTGATTTACTCTTCTATTATGAGAAACGAGCTGCACAAGACACCAATCATCACTTGGCTCCAAAGTGAGGCAGATGTTGGCTCACACACTCTTAAAGTAGGCTTAGGCCTTACTGTCTTATACATGTATCTAAAATTAATTCAATACAACATTTCTCATCTGAATTTGCAAAAGCACTCTGGTAGAGAAGCAGCTGAATTGGTGGCGGAATTAGGTTTATAAATTTGGAAATTGAAGGAGACGCCAAGGAAGTAATGGACTTTATGAATTGAGAAAATAGCAGTTTGGTGTGGATAGATGGAAGACTTATACAAAGATATATCATACTCGTAAACCATCCCAAGATTGGATATCTAGAAGCAAGTCATTTTACTATCTTCCTTGATAAGTCTAGAAGAAGTACCAAACCATACAAATGACAGTTCGGGAATATCTTGACTAGAAAAGTTAAAGCATATATGACCATAATAGCCTAAACTAATAAAGAAAATATATATGATGCTCTTAAATCTTAGATAGCCAATCAACAACAATTATCATTCCCGTATGAAAATTTTGGACAAAGGTCAAACTTCAAGTCATATATTTTGCTTTGAAAATCGGGTTATAATCTCAGTCGACTCAATGTTAAAATGTTTGTCTGAAAGTTGATTATTCCTTCATTGATCTTTTTAGTTAGCGTATCTTTTATCGATCATTTGATTACGTAATAGTCCTATGTTTCAACATATTTATATATTTTTTAATGTGTTTTTGAAATTATTCAAATATTTTTAGGCATCTCTCTTTTATTTTTTGATAAATCGTAACTGGTTTTATTTTATCATTACAGTTTGATAAATATCCAATGGGGTTTTACTTTCATGTTGTGTTCATAGCATTTGCTGAGTATGTCTTCAAGCTTTTTCTTATAAGAATGGAGTATGTTGGTATCAATGGTGGTTCACATAGCTTTTTTTGTCACCAGAAGATTTGGAGATTATGGTAGTAGAGCCTAATATGATGATTTTTATAAAAAAAGTTATTAAAGAGTGATTACGGAGTGTATAAAAACACTTGTTAGTGGTTCATGATTATATTCCAGGTATGGTGTACACTGAAAAACATTGGGGTTTCCAAAAATTCTGTATTTAACACAAGTATCTTTTACCTGAACGCATGAACGTTTCTTCGGTTACCAAAATGGGTGAGGTCATGGGGGAAGTTACATGAATTGAACACAAAAATGCTATTCTCGAGAAGTGATCCTATCAAAGTATGTGTGAATATTGATCTTTTTATGCCTCTCAGAAGAGGTGTTATCTAATGCCGAAGTTACATGGTGGCAGAAATTCTTTAATGAAAGGTTAACAATATACGAAAAAATATCTCAGCTATTTCATCCAATGTTGCTCCTATTTCGAAGAAAATTCCAAAGAAGTATGTTCGAAACAACTGTTTTTGTTCCACCTAAAAATGATGTAGCCATTAACTTGGATTTTCTCCTCAAGGAAAATAATCAAGACACATCTGAAGATCTTAGGTTAGGAAAAAGACACAAAACCTATGAGGAAGCCACTGAGACTCTCCCTGATGCTGAGAACCCTCCAATGAAAGTGATCTCTTAGTACGTTCGGGGTTTTAAGAATATCAATATTAGAGACCATCTAAGTTACTTCATTAAAACTTCAAATCATGATATAATTTTCCTGTGTGAAACAAAGTTTGAAGAAACCAAAATTATGCCATTGTTAGCTAGATATAATTTCCTTGGTATCAGATATCTCCAACCAGAATGTCTTTCTGGTGATCTTGTGCTAATGTGGAAAAATGGCTTTAGCAGTGAAGTTCTTAGTTGTGAAGATAACATGATTCATGCTCTAATTAAATATGATCCTAGTCAACCTGAATGGCTCTTTCCTTCATGTATGGCTATTGTAATCCTGCAAAAAATAAAAAATAATAGAAATTTATTGAAGAGTTAGGAAAAAAAAACATGATGTAACCTTGGATTCTTTTGGGAGATCTTAATATACATTTGATTACTTCTAATACTTTTACTTCTTCTTCAAGTGATGGTTGGGTTAATTCCATTCTGCACATAGTGGGTCTTGAAGACATCTGTTTCATAGGTAGAGAGAACACATTGACAAGTAATATTTTGGGTATACGTAAAAAAGATCCAGAATTGATATTTCTTTGGGTAGTGCTGGGTGGAATGCTCATTTACCAGATTCTAGATTACTCATCTTTGTCAATGTGGTAGCGATCATTGTCCAATTATGTTAATCACATATTATAATCAACCTAAGTTATGGAAACCCTTTAAATGTTTCTTAACTTGGTTACATGATAAAACTTGTGCTCTTGAAATTGCTAAGTCATGGGATAAGGAAGTCTATGGTTTTGTAGCTTACAAACTCACTAAAAAGTTGCAAAACACAAGAGTTGATCAATCAAAATGAAACAAGACTCATTTTGGGGATATTCATGAAATTTTGATTTGCTTCAAAACCAATTAAATGATATCCAACAACTCCTCACTTTGAAGTTGATACTGCTAAAGCACATGAAATCAATGAAGAGAAAAAGAAATGGAATCAGATTCAACATGACTTTCATAAGAAAAAGTCCAGAGATAACTTCCTGAAGGATATGGATAATGAAACCAAATATTTCCACACTTTAACTAAAAGGAAGAGAGCAAGAAACAACATTGATTCCTTGAAAGATAAAGATGTTAACTGGCTGCGCACTAGAGAAGATTTGTCTAACCTTTAACTGACCATTTTAAGGATATAAGTACCTCTACCTCCCCAGTTATACAAGAAAATTTTTATAACCACATTTCTACAATTATCACATAGGAGGAAAATAAAATACTTCTTACTCCACCAACTGATGAGGAAATTCTTAGTACATTAAAAGGAATAGAAAACTGGTATGCTCCAGGACCTGAGGGCTTTCAATATGGTTTCTATTAGTCACAATGGAGTATTATTGGACCTGATGTATGTGAGATGGTAAAAAATTTCTTCTATTCTGGGTTTATTCTTCAGTCTATGAATAAGACTTACATTTCACTCATTCCTAAGACCAAAAAACATACTACTCCTTCTGAGTTCAGACCTATTGGTCTTTGTATTACTTCTTATATAAAATTATTTTAAGAACATGGTTAGTAGAATAAAGCCTCTCTCATATCAAAAATTATATCACCCTATCAAGCAACTTATGTGTCAGGAAGATTGATCAATAACAATACAATCATTGCTCATGAACTTATTCATTCTATGAGGAAAAAAAATGAGAAAGTGGTTGGCTTGCTCTCGAGGTAGATATGTCAAAAGCTTTTGATAGGTTGGAATAAGGTTTCCTCCTTAAAGTTCTTTCAAGTTTTGTTTTTTTATGAAGAATGAAATCAGCTCATATGTCAGTACTACATCTTTATCATCAGTTCTTCTTAATGGTTCTCCTTTTTTCAGATTCCAAGCCATCTAGAGGTATTAGACAAGGGAATCCTTTGTCTCCTTATTTATTCATTCATTCTAGCTATGGACTAGCTTTCAAGGACTCTTACAGATGCTCATCACTCTAAAGAAGTTAAAGGTATCAAAGATGTTAGAGAAGCTCCTCCTTTTAATGATTTTCTTTTTGAAGATGGTTGTCTTATATTTACGCAACAAAATAATTTAACAAGTACTGTGAATAATCTTTTGCAAGTTATGCAAGATTTTAGCTCACAATCTGGTCGGGTCATAAATTTTAACAAATCATCTATATTGTTTAGCAACAATATGGATCCTCATGTTTGTGATACTCACAGGTTCATTCTTGGTGTTAAGCATATATGGATAAAAAAGACAAATATTTGGCCTCTCCTCTTCTCATTGGTAAATCTAAAGTAAATTCTTTTGAAGAAATGAACATTGCTTTTGAAAGAAGATTATCTAATTGGCAAGGGATTAACTTATGTCAGGCAGGCAGAACCACAATGGTCAAAGTTGTTCTCAACTCAGTACCCATGCACCATATGAGTACTTTTAAGATGCCAAAAAAGTTAACTAAAAAACATGATACTCAGGACAGATAGTTTTGGTGGGGATACAAGAACAATAAAGGTACTAGATTCATTGGATGGAAAAATATTTGCATTCTTAAACATTTAGAGATGCTAAATCATGCTCTTCTTACTAAATTGGCTTAGAGAATTTGTTTTCAGCAAGACCAGTTGGTTACCAAAATTCTCAAGGCTAAATAATTTAAGAATGAATAATTTCTGCATATGAACTTTAAGAAACACAACACTTTTTGGGTTTGGAGGGGAATGGAAACTGGTTTAACTATTATTCAAGATAACTATTCTTCAAGAAAATTATTATATGGAGGTTAACAATGGAATGAAGACTAGAATTTGGTATAATCACTGGATTATTGGTCTTGATACATGTCCTTCTCACCCTACTAGAATATTCCTTTGTTACAAACTATTTTCTCTACTGAAGTAGTTAACAAAATAAATAATATGATTATCACTCCTTCTAATTTTTCAGATATTCGGAACAAAAGGAAATAATAAATAAATTTAACGATAAACAAAATGGAAATGAGTTATTAGGGTTTTCGGTTTCCACCAATTAACTATGCAAACTCTACTAATCTTTAAAAATATATTCCATGCTTTTTCAAATACTGTTTCTTCACTGTAATTTCCTTCGCTTCTTATGTAGTAATCCTAAAGCATTACCTATATATCCTTGCATACCACGTCTAGGGATTTAACCGAAGCACGAAATATCAATTCAAAAGCATAAATAATCAAGAAAATCACATAAACAATTAGATACAATATTTTATGAAGAGAAATTACTAATCAATCAACTCATTATTAAGCATATAAGTGTAGAGTTTTCGCAATAAAATTGGGTTCTACCTAAACCCTAACGTTTCTCTAGCTAGCCATGGCTTTCTCAAAAGCCATAAAAAGATTAAAATCCAAAACGACAAGCTAATCAAAAGAAACGAAAACACAAATTACAAACCCTATTTCCTGTTTACGGCTTTGTGCCTGTTAGGGTTCTAGACCGAAACAACCAGTTAAGAACTCAAATATAAGAACCCTAAGATAAAAATCCTTTTTACTGGGGATTAACCAGTGCTGTGAAGCAATTAAGAACTGAGTTTTGTATATTAAGTTGTGTCCTAACAATACTTAGGCGTTGAGTATTTATAACTACTCAATACTTGTCCATTAAGAAAAACTACTTACGTAATTAAGAAACATAACTAAACAAGGAAACTAACTAGTTAGCTAAATAAAGAAAATACTATGGTAAGGAGTTGGTATGCAACATCCCACCCTCCTTGAAATAATGCTTGTCCTCAAGCATCAAAATCTGGAAATCGCAAGAGAAGGTCATCAGCATCTTCCCAAGTAGCTTCCTCCACTAGATGATCTTCCCATTGAACTAACCATTTGGTGCCTGCATGAGTACCTTTCTTGAACATCTTTCGCTCCAAAACTTTAGTTGGTTCCCACTTATCATAATCCACTGTAATTGGGAAATTGGTATCCACAAGAGCAGAAGAACCAAGTTTCGGTTTCAGCTGTGAAACATGAAACACTGGGTGAATAAGACTTGAAATAGGTAAGTCCAACCTATAAGAAACTGCACCAATTTTTTCAAGGATACGAAAAGGTCCGTAAAACTTAGGAGAAAGCTTAGAGTAAGCCTGAGTTGCAACTGTGGTTTGCCTATAAGGCTGCAGGCGAAGAAAAACCAAGTCATTCACCGCAAAACTCCTCTCAGTACGGTGAGCTTCAGCATAATTCTTCATTCGCACTTGAGCAGCTTGTAAGTGTGATTTCAAAAGTTTTAAAGTATGATCTCTAGCTCGCAGTGTAGTATCAACAACATTAACATATGTGGACCCTGGTAAATAAGATGATACTGTTGGAGGAAACCGACTATAAACTGCTTGATATGGTGTCATCTGAATTGCAGAATGAAAACTCGTGTTGTACCACCATTCAGCCCACGGCAACCATCTTGACCACTCACTTGGTTTGGTTCCAGAAAAACAACGCAAATAACATTCTAAAGTTCTATTTGTAACTTCAGTTTGTCCATCGGATTGTGGATGGTACGCAAAACTTCGACATAACTTTGTATCTTGTAAAGAAAAATATGCTTCCAAAAAATTACTCATGAAGATTGAATCACGGTCACTTACAATACTTCGCGGCATGCCATGCAAACGCAGAATTTCGCGCACAAAAATCTCAGCAATAGAGCTGGCAGAATAAGGATGAGAGAGTGCAATAAAATGTGCATATTTAGATAATCTATCCACTACCACAAGAACAGAGTTTTTGCGATGTGAAAGTGGAAACCCATCGATAAAATCCATCGATATATCTAACCAGATATCAGCCGGTATTGGGAGAGGAATCAATAATCCTGGAGGGGATACAACTTCAGCTTTATTGCGCTGACAAATATCGCAGTGAGAAATGAAAGTTTTAACTGCAGTTTTCATACCTTTCCAGTAAAAATTATGTTGTAGGCGCTTGTAAGTGCGTAAAAATCCCGAATGCCCACCAATGGGATTAGAATGGAATTCTTCAAGAATTTTAATACACCATGCTGAAGAAGAAGGTACTACCAAACGTCCTTTGTAGCTTAAAACTCCATCTATATAAGTAAAATTTGGCTTACAAAGAGCATTAACATTCAGCTGTTCAATAAGAAGACCCAAGTCAGGATCATCATGGCATTCCTTAATAATTTCAGCAAGACCAGAGAAAATAGGCGCAGAGAGAAGTAAAAAAGAGCCATGAAGTCGAGACAGCGCATCAGCTGCAATATTCTCCTTGCCGTTACGAAAAAAAATCTCATAATCGTAACCCAATAACTTTGACAACCATTTTTGTTTCTCCATAGAAGATAGCTTTTGATCCAAAAAATACTTGAGACTTTGATGATCTGTATAAATCTTAAAATGTCTTCCAAGAAAATAAGGACGCCATTTGTGAACTGCAGAAACAATGGCAAGCATCTCCTTGTCATAAATGGACAAATTTAAATTCTTACCAGAGAGTGGTTTACTGTAGTAAGCAATTGGTCTATCGGATTGCATTAACACTGCTCCCATACCATTCCCAGAAGCGTCACATTCCAACAAAAATTCCTTTGAAAAATCTGGAAGTATTAAAACTGGTGTCGTGGTTAAGGCTTGCTGTAATTGTTTGAAAGCAGTGGTTGCCTTATCACTCCAAAGAAAAGCATCCTTCTTGAGTAATTGAGTTAAGGGTGCACTGGTTTTTCCAAAATCTTTAACAAATTTACGATAGTAACCAGCTAAACCCAAAAACCCTCGTAATGCCTTAATTGTTGTAGGAACAGGCTATGACAGAATACATTGTATCTTCTCCTGTTCGACTGAAACTCCTTCAGAAGAGATAACATGACCTAAGTACCCAATGGAGATCTGTGCAAAAGCACATTTTTATTCTTTGAAAAACAGCTTATTGGTTCGAATAATATCAAACACCAAAGATAAATGATGGGCATGATCTTCTAGGTTGTTACTATAAATTAAAATATCATCAAAAAAGACTAGTACGAACCTTCTCAAATATGGTCTGAAAATGTGATGCATAAAACTTTGAAAAGTTGCTGGCGCGTTGGAGAGTCCAAAAGGCATCACAAGAAACTCATAATGTCCATCATGAGTTCGAAAAGCTGTCTTTGGAATGTCAGGAGCATGCACTCGAAGCTGATGATAACCAAAACGAAAATCCAATTTAGAGAAAACTGTTTTTCCATGCAACTCATCCAATAATTCATCGACCATAGGTATAGGAAATCTGTCCTTGATAGTTATCTTATTTAAAGCTCGATAATCCACACACATTCGCCATGAACCATCTTTCTTGAGAACCATTAATATAGGAGATGCCAAAGGGCTCGAACTCGGGCGAATAAAACCAGCCTGTCGCAATTCAGTGATCATCTTTTCTATTTCATCCTTCTGGAAATGAGGATAACGATATGGTCTCACATTGACAGGAGCAGAGCCAGGAAGTAACGGAATATGATGGTCATGAAGTCTTTCAGGGGGAAGAACAATTGGAATCTTGAAAATATCTTCGTATTCAAATAACAACTGTTGAATGTTGGGAGGGACTACCGAAATAGGAAAAGCATCTTGTGTCAGGGATGAGAATTTCAAAGTAAAACCATAAGTCTCTCTGCACAACAGTCGCTGCATTGGAGCTGCATCTAAAAGCATCACTGAAGAATTATTTCCTTATAACACCACGTTTTCGTTATTGAACTTGAATAACATTGTGAGTTTGTTAAAATCCCAAGATATTTTTCACAAAGTCCTCAACTATTGTACTCCTAACACAGTATCACAACCGCTGATTTCCAGAAGATGAAAATCAACTAGAAAAGTGCAGTTATTGAGAGTAACTTGCACGTTAAAACAAGCTCCATGTGTATTTAATGTACCTCCATCACCAACAGTTACACGTAAAGAAGAATCTGATAAAATCTTGTGACCATATTGCTTGACAACGGTTGGGTGAATAAAATTATGTGTATCTCCAGAATTAACCAAGATTGTGATTGGTTTAGCCTTCAGATACCCTATAACTCTCATGGTGTTTGGAAAAGTATATCCCATTAAGGAGTTTAAGGAAATAATTGGTTCATTGTCATTCTGTTGAAACAAACTATCTGAATCCAAAAACTGAATATGGTTATCAACATCGTGAGCTTCACTATCATGACCAGCTGGGGCCATCTCCAAAATCAATAACCTTGGTTTAACACATAAGTGACCAGGTTTATATAACTCATCACAGTTGAAACAAAGTCCTTGCTCGCGTCTCTTTTTTTGTTCATCCCAGGTTAATCGTTTAACTCCAGTAGGCAAAACAGATTTGGTAGATGATTTGTTGGAAATTGTTGTGGAGCGATGAGGATTTGAACGATATGGTTTGGAGATAGAAGAAACAGCCAGAATATTATCTTCCTGTTGGATTGCTTTTTAGAAAGCTTCAGCTAATGTCTTGGGTTCAAATAAATGAACACTAGTGCCAATATCCGGTCTTAAAGCAATGATAAATAGATCAACTAGATACTGTGTAGGAAGGTCGTGGACAAAATTCAATAACTTCTCAAACTAAGATATTAGTTGGCGAACAGTACCTGACTGAGACAGCTTTGTTAATGCAATATGTGGATTGATAAACTTGTGATCCCCAAACCTCTCACGAATTAGAGAACAGAACTCTATCCAGGATGGTGTAGGATTTGATGCTTTAACCCAATGATACCAATAATTCGCATCATCAGTCAGATGGGCAGCATCCACTTGAATCTGAAAATCTGCATGGATTAAATAAAGGCTGAAATACTGCTCTGCTTGAAAAATCCAGCCGTCAGGATTTGTGCCGTCAAAAGTTGGAAATTTCATGTTGATTGATCCTGGATGAATAAGCGGATTGGTACCACCACCGTTACCATTGCCATTGCCATTACCGCCATTGCCATTGCCCATGCGTTGATTTCCAGTTCTGCCTGTACCAAGAGCATTGGTGATGGCGTCTGTCATCGCAGTTGTTAAGGCTTGCATCTCCTCTTTGCGATTTGCTCGAGCCTCACCTTCTTTAATCTCGGATTTTGTCATATCATCTTGCCGCTGCTTAGTTAGGTTAGTGATCAACTCTTTGAATTCATCTCTAATACCTGTAGCTAATTGTTTGATCTCATCCTTCAAACCAGTAACCTCGGTTGTTAACTCCGCAATTGTCATGATAAAAAAAAAATTTGCAAAAATTCTGAGAATATATCAAACCTGCTCTGTACCAGATGTTAGGGTTCTAGACCGAAACAACCAGTTAAAAACTCAAATATAAGAACCCTAAGATAAAAATCCTTTTTACTGGGGATTAACCAGTGATGTGAAGCAATTAAGAACTGAGTTTTGTATATTAAGTTGTGTCCTTACAATACTCATGCGTTGAGTATTTATAACTACTCAATACTTGTCCATTAAGAAAAACTACTTACGTAATTAAGAAACATAACTAAACAAGGAAACTAACTAGTTAACTAAATAAGGAAAAGAGGGATTTCCTGTTTAGTCCACTAAACCCGACCCGGTTTAGTGGCTAGTCCAGCCAAAACTTCTTCTTAATCGTTAGTACAAAAAAGTTTAAATTCAAGTAGATTTACCTATATACCCCCGAACATTATAAGTTCGTTTTTTACATTTAAATTCAAGTAGTAACTAGTAAGTATACTAGTAGTATACTTACTAGTTACTTACAATATGTAGTACTAGTAGTAACTAGTACTAATAGTAATATTTATGTATTGATACTACTACATATTGATATGTAGTACGTTATATATTGACACTACATATTGATATGTAGTATATGTTTGATATGTAGTATGTTATGTATTGATACTACTACATATTGATATGTAGTATGTTATATATTGACACTACATATTGATATGTACTACATATTGATATGTAGTATATGTTTGATATGTAGTACTTTATATATTGACACTACATATTGATATGTAGTACGTTATATATTGACACTACATATTGATATGTATTACGTTATATATTGATATGTAGTATGTTTGATATGTAGCATGTTATATATTGACACTACATATTCATATGTAGTATGTTATATATTGATACTATATATTGATATGTAGTATATGTTTGATATGTAGTACTTTATATATTGACACTACATATTGATATGTAGTACGTTATATATTGACACTACATATTGATATGTATTACGTTATATATTGATATGTAGTATGTTTGATATGTAGCATGTTATATATTGACACTACATATTGATATGTAGTACGTTATATATTGACACTACATATTGATATGTAGTACGTTATATATTGATATGTAGTATGTTTGATATGTAGTACATTATATATTGATACTACAAATTAATATGTAGTATGTTATGTATTGATACCACATATCAAAAAATTGTTATGTATTGATATTACATATGTTACTACTAGTTATAGTTATACTAGTTACTACTAGTAGTTACAACTAGTATAATACATATTAATATTGATATGTAGTACGTTATATATTGATATGTAGTACATTATATATTGATACTACATATTGATATGTAGTATGTTATGTATTGATACTACATATCAAAAAATTGTTATGTATTGATACTACATATGTTACTACTAGTATACTACTAGTAGTTACAACTAGTATAGTACATATTAATATGTAGTATCACCATATTGATATTACTAGTATTTCGTAACATACTACTAGTAACATTTACATGTGGTGATACTAATTAGACCTAGAAGGGTGTTTTAGGCATTTCGAAAATACACTTTATAATCTCCACGAAGTTTTTGAACTAGAGAGTAAATGTTTTTCATGGGTGGACTAGCCATTAACTGGGTCATAAAAAAGTGGACTAGCCAGTAATTCCTACTAAGGAAAATACTATGGTAAGGAGTTGGTATGCAACAGTGCCGCCTCCCTTCTGTTCGTCTCCCAAAACCAGCCTTTCTCTCTTTACGGCCGTAGCCGCACTCCCCCCCTCTTCCTATTCGTGTATCTCCAAAGTATATAGGTATCCTTCGAAGTCTTGTAACTGAACTGTAGAAGTCCAAAAGCCCAAATCTCACACAAAGACCCATTTCCATATCCAAACTCTTTCCAAGCCCGGCTATTGCCTGTTTGTCCTTCGGATCCTTCTCAGACTCGTGACTACCGGCTGCAACAACAGTACCCAAAGCAATCAAACAAAATATGAACCATCACTCCCACCATTGGTCCAAAAGCTCGTCTAGTTAACCACAAGATAAACTCAAAATACCGAGATCAGGTCCCTGCTTTGTTTGTTGTCGAACACAGGTTCACATGAAAGACCAATTTCAGTCACCGTCAACATCTGAACTTCTTTGCACTTTCCGGTTCTCACTGTCTACCTAAATGTCAGTCTCAGCATCAACTCCTTTCAGTCCGTCTACCACAGCTTTCCATCTTACGTCTTTAACTAAAACTGTAGGATCCTCCTTCCACCGATCACACAATGATGATCTTCTATATATTCACTTCCTTCCAGCGTGCATCTCCAGCTCGTCCATTATAATACACAGCTTTCATCCAATCCCAAGCTAAGTCAAATCCCATCTCCATGTTTGATGTATCAGTGCTTCCGCATCCAATACTCTTCTTCACGACTTCACCAGTAACACTCATATCTTTATGTCTTCACCAGCACCTCTTCACCAGCACCTCTTTGATAGAAATGGAAATGCATCGAAGCTCTGATACCATGATAGAAATTGAGATGAAACTTCGGAGCTCTGATACCATGTTAGATTTATGATAAGAGACATGATCAAGATGAAATAAAGAATACACAAGAGATTAAAGTGGTTCGGCACTAACGCCTACGTCCACTGACAAAACACCGTAGGATGAATGATATTGATCATCAGTAATCACTGAGATGATTTACAAAACCCATACACAAAAACTCACATAAGGAGAGCTCTCAACTCTCACTTATTGAGGACCCAATCTAACTAACTTTGGATGACTACAAATGATACTACAAATGCCTATTTATAGGCTTACAAAGATAAGAAGAGAACTATGCCTATGGAGGCTAACAACTATACCTATGGAGGCTAACAACTAACAACTATTAATATGGAGGCTTACCTACCATGGATGCTTCCACCAAACCAACTACTAGAACACTCATTTTACACATGTTAATTGTCTAACATTGACTCTATTTTCTTCATTCACCTAACAACACCATAGTGATAGGTGGCATATATTCCAACACCCCCCCTCAAGTTGAACACGGAGAGAAATGTAGTGTACAACTTGAACGATCATTAAAAGAGGACTTGGCGTGATAACAACTAAGCAGTAATGTTGGTGAGGCACTGAGATAGGAGGGACAGGGGGGACGGATCGTACAATTATTGGAGCAGCTCGCAGAGTATGTGCTGACGTATTTGATGGGACGGTGATTGGAGAACTAGGGGGAATTGATGGTACAACTCCTGGAACAACTTGCGGCAACAGTGGTGACGTAACTGATGGATGGAAACGGGTAGCGTTGAGTGGGGTCTGGCTCTGATAGGACTGGAAACTTAAACTTCATCTTATAGCGGAAACTTAAACGCCCATTTGGATCGAACTTGGCTCTGATACCATGATAGAAATTGAGATGAAACTTCGGAGCTCTGATACCATGTTAGATTTATGATAAGAGACATGATCAAGATGAAATAAAGAATACACAAGAGATTAAAGTGGTTCGGCACTAACGCCTACGTCCACTGAAAAAACACCGTAGGATGAATGATATTGATCATCAGTAATCACTGAGATGATTTACAAAACCCACACACAAAAACTCACATAAGGAGAGCTCTCAACTCTCACTTATTGAGGACCCAATCTAACTAACTTTGGATGACTACAAATGATACTACAAATGCCTATTTATAGGCTTACAAAGAGAAGAAGAGAACTATGCCTATGGAGGCTAACAACTATACCTATGGAGGCTAACAACTAACAACTATTAATATGGAGGCTTACCTACCATGGATGCTTCCACCAAACCAACTACTAGAACACTCATTTTACACATGTTAATTGTCTAACATTGACTCTATTTTCTTCATTCACCTAACAACACCATAGTGATAGGTGGCATATATTCCAACACTCTTCACTGCCAACTGCCAGAGAACTGACTCCATTGCCACAGACCCAGCTCCATATTATGTCCCTCGAGCAGAAATCCACCAGCCGCTTCGTACTTTGGCTACTTCACTGACTCATCTTTTCACGAGTCACGACCATCTAAGTGTTAGAATTACCTCTAAACATGTTCTAAACATGTAGATTATTCTAGAAACAAAGAATATAAGGTAAGCCTCCATAGGCATAGTTGTTAGCCTCCAAAGGCATAGTTGTTAGCCTCCATAAGCATAGTTGTTAGCCTCCAAAGGCATAGTTGTTAGCCTCCATAGGCATAGTTCTCTTCTTCTCTTTGTAAGCCTATAAATAGTCATTTGTAGTATCATTTGTAATCATCCAAAAATATCAAAAACATTGTATTCTTGTTATCTAAACACTCAATCAATGAATCTCTATTTTGGTTCAATCTTGATATGGTATCGAGCAAGGTTAAGGATCCTTGTATCTAGTATTGAACCATGGGAGATTCAGATGAAAAATTCTAAAACCACAAAACCTTCCGACACAATTATTTTTCAATCCGATGGGTCATCGTTCAAGGGCAGAATTACTTTGGATGAATCAAATTATGATCTGTGGTCTCAAATCATTGAGATGCATATTCTTTGAGAAGGAGAAGATCTCCTTTATTCGCGGTACGTCTCCAGTTCCATCTAAAAATGATGACAAGTATGATAAATGGTACGCAGAAAATCAAAAGGTCAAGAGATGGCTATTAATGTCTATGTCACCAGAAATAATGAAACGATATATTCGTTTACCTACTGCTCGTGAGATCTGGGATGCTGTTTCTAAGGCTTTCTATGATGGAGCAGATGAACTACAAATTTATATCTTAAATCAAAGGGCTTTCTCTGCCAGGCAAAATGGTAGACCACTCCCGGTCTATTATGGGGAATTAGTAGAAATCTTCAGTGAGCTAGATCACCGTGATAAGGTGATTATGGAAAATGAAAAAGATGTTGAACTATATCGAAAATCAGTTCAACGTATGAGGGTGCATATTTTTCTTGCTGGTTTAGACAGTGAATTTGAACAAATACGTGGGGAAATTCTAAGGAAGGATCCCATACTTGAATTAGAACCTTGTTATGCTTTGGTACGACGTGAAATCTGTCCGGCATACTACAATGAACAAAGGAACTGAAGTTGATACTTCTGCAATGGCAACCCGTCGTCAATACAACATTAAAGATAAGTCCGCCACCTGCACTCATTGTAATAAACGTGGTCATACCAAAGACAACTGCTTTGAGATTGTCGGGTATCCAGATTGGTGGGATAAGCGCGATCCCAAGAAAAAGAACTCCGTTGCAGCAAAGACATGTGGTTAGCAATCTAACATCCGCTATGGAAACAACCAATGGTAAGGTTTTTAATGTTTCGCAAGTTGTTCCTAATAACTCATGGATAATTGATTCGGGTTGCACATACCATATGACTTTTGATTCCAGACAGGTTTCTCCTCTTAAAACATCCATACACAACTCCGTTTGCACAACAGATGGATCTTTGGCTCTAGTAATTGGAGAACAATCATTAAATCTTACTGATACATTGAGTCTAGATTCGGTTTTAGTCGTTCCCTCTCTAAGTTATAATCTATTATCAGTTTCCCAAATTACTAAAGTCTTACATTGTGTTGTTATTTTTTGGCCTAATTCTTGTGTGTTTAAGGACATCCGAACACGGCGAACGATTGGATCTGGGGTTAGAAGAGGAAAGCTCTACTATCTAGATTTGGCGTCAAAAATTTCAGAAAGATTATCTAATGCTTTAGCTGTGAATGGTACTCGGGGGAGAAGGAGAAATCGCAAATTTGGTTATGGCATAGACGGTTAGGGCATGCTTCTTTTGGCTACTTAAAAAGGCTATTTCCTAGTCTATTTTCAAAGGTTGATGTTTCTAGTTTTCAATGTGAAGAATGTGAACTAGCTAAAAGCCATTGTACTTTGTTTCCATCAATTTTAAATAAAAGTCCTATTCCATTCATGATTATTCATTCTGATGTTTGGGGGCCGTCTAAAGTTAACACTCTTGGAAGCGCACGATGGTTCGTCACCTTTATTGATGATTGCACTAGGATGACATGGGTTTGCTTGATGAAATCAAAAGATGAAGTGAATAATTTATTTCAGAGGTTTCACAAATTAGTCAACACACAGTACAATAAAAAGATTCAAGTTCTTCAAGTGACAACGGAGGCGAATATTTAAGTACTGATTTTCAACATTATTTAAGAGAATGTGGTATTGTTCATCGACAACTTGTCCTAATACTCCTCAACAGAATGGGGTATCTGAAAGAAAAAACCGTCACTTGCTTGAAGTTGTGCGTGCTTCATTAATATCAGCTCATATGCCGTTAACTTATTGGGGTGAAGCTCTTACCTCAAAGCATATGTGATCAACCGCACACCTTCCAAAGACTATCATTTTTCATACACCATTTCAAGCTCTCACCGAGGCAACAGATTTCACCAACAGTTCCAAACTTTCCACCACGCATATTTGGTTGTGTAGCATTTGTGCACTTACACAAGAACCAACGGAGCAAGTTATCTCCCCGAGCTTTAAAATGTGTCTTCGTGGGATATCTGCAAGTCGAGAAAGGGTATAGGTGCTACCATCCTCCAACTAAACGAATGTACATCACATTGGATGTTAAGTTTCACGAACACGTGATGTATTACTCAAGTCGAACAGGGGGAGTATGAAAAAGAAATTCGGACTCTTGACTATGAAGAAGACATAATCGAAGAAGATGTTGTTCTTCATATTCCAAAAGAACAGAAAGTTAGTGGGGAAGAAATTAACACAGATGGTGAAATTGAAGCTATAAATGAAGTTGAAGAAGATAATGCAGATGGATCATGAAGATAATGCAGATGAAGTTGAAGAAGATAATGATACATCACCAACCCCAATCCAACCGTTCGCTGAAGATGTTCTTGAACCTGCAAAGAAACAATTGCCAGAACGTCGGAATAGAGGTATCCCTAAAACTATGTATGAACCTGATATTTCATCAAAAGCTAAATATCCCATGAGTAATTATGTCTCTAATCACCGTCTGACAGAATCAAATAAGTCATTTTTGAATCAATTATCTACTGTAGTTATTCCTAACAGCGTGCAGGAAGCATTATCTGATCCGAAATGGAGGGAAGCTATGATCGATGAGATGAAATCCTTACAAGAAAATAATACTTGGGACATGGTTGAATTTCGAAGGAAGGAAAGAAAGTCGTGGGATGTCAGTTGGGTTTTTACAGTCAAATACAAGGCAAATGGTGAAATTGAACGCTTTAAGGCAAGATTGGTTGCTAAAGGGTATAGCCAGACTTATGGTGTAGATTATAATGAGACATTCGCACCTGTAGCTAAAATGAATACAGTGCGAGTCTTGTTGTCTCTTGCTGCAAATTTGGGTTGGCCATTGCAACAGTTTGATGTCAAGAACGCCTTTTTACATGGAGATTTGTCCGAAGAAGTGTATATGCAGCTTCCACCAGGAATGATGGAGTCAGAGTTGCATAACGGAAAAGTTTGTAGGTTAAACAAGTCATTGTATGGTCTGAAACAATCTCCGAGAGCGTGGTTTGGAAGATTTACCAAGTCTATGAGAGCATTTGGTTATCGCCAGGCAAATTCAGATCATACTTTATTCTAAAAAGAAATCGAGGTAAGATTACTGACTTTAATCATATATGTAGATGACATGATAGTTACAGGAGATAATCCGAAGAAAGAAAGGCTCTCCAAAATTATCTATCAAGTGAATTTCAGATGAAGGATCTTGCTTCTTTAAAATACTTCCTTGGAATTGAAGTATCTCGATCAACAGAAGGAATATTCTTGTCACAAAGAAAATATGCCCTTGATTTGTTGGAGGAAACAGGTATGACAAAGCATGTCAACTTTGTAGATACACCAAAGAGAGCCAGGTTTGAAATTATGTTCGGATGGCAACCAAGTACCTGTTGATAAAGGAAGATACCAAAGGCTCGTGGGTAGACTAATGTACTTGGCACATACAAGACCCGATCTTGCATATGCATTGAGTATTGTTAGTCAATTCATGCATAATCCTGGAGAACCACATATGAATGCGATAATGCGAATCCTAAGATACCTGAAGTCTGCTCCAGGAAAAGGGATCTTGTTTAAGAAAGGTCAAGACTTCAAAAGTATGGAGGCATATACTGATTCTGACTATGGTGGGTCATGTGATGATATGAGGTCTACTTCAGGATATTTTACCTTCGTTGGGGGTAATCTTGTTACATGGAGAAGCAAAAAACAAGGAGTTGTTTCACGATCAAGTGAAGAGGCTGAATGGCGAGGTATGGCGCTGGGTATCTGCAAAGTTATGTGGTTAAAACGTCTGCTAACTGAATTGGGGTATCCTCCTAGGAAACCAATTCGTTTGTACTGCGATAACAAAGCGGCGTGTGATATTGCACACAATCCAGTTCATCATGATCGCAAAAAACATGTGGATATAGATAGGTTCTTCATTAAAGAGAAGTTGGATAATGGGATCGTGGAGTTACCTAGAATTAGATCGGAAGAACAGGTAGCTGATATTCTAACTAAAGCAGTTCCAAGTAAAATATTTCTGAAGTTTGTTGGCAAGCTAGGCATGAGCGACATATATGCACCAGCTTGAGGGGGAGTGTTAGAATTACCTCTAAACATGTTCTAAACATGTAGATTATTCTAGAAACAAAGAATATAAGGTAAGCCTCCATAGGCATAGTTGTTAGCCTCCAAAGGCATAGTTGTTAGCCTCCATAAGCATAGTTGTTAGCCTCCAAAGGCATAGTTGTTAGCCTCCATAGGCATAGTTCTCTTCTTCTCTTTGTAAGCCTATAAATAGGCATTTGTAGTATCATTTGTAATCATCCAAAAATATCAAAAACATTGTATTCTTGTTATCTAAACACTCAATCAATGAATCTCTCTATTTTGGTTCAATCTTGATACTAAGCTCTTCTCTTCCGGACACAACACAACATTCCATCCCGCCATCACCTGTATCATCCCACGGACTAGACTTCTTGATGTTTTTGTTGCCGTTAAACTATTAGTCTATTACCGCAATGCTAAGATGCCATACTCATAAGTCTTATCATTTCCTTGAATCTTCTGAGGTATTATCCATAAAGCTACCATCTAACCAAGATCATTTAGGCAGAATACATTCGAATACCAACAAACATCACCACTGACTTCAATTTATCGGAAGGTTTATTTTCTGTCCATCTTCTTTCGTGTATTCAGCCAACACAGGGGCGGAGCTGTGTTGGGACTAGGGAGGACAGTTGTCCTCCCTAGAATCCCAAAATTATAAAATCAGCCTTTAAATTTAAGGTGTTTTTAAAATTTGTCCCTCTTGGGTTTAAAAGAAATGAACTAACATAAGCCTAGATTGTAAGATTACTCACACAAGTCTTATAAAATGTCTTAAAAACATTAGTGATAGGTGTGATTGGTAATAAAATTTTCTTATCGAGTATCAAATTTTGTGATGATATTCGATGATTATCATAAATTTAGGCTTCTCTTAAATGTAGCCCATGATTTCATTAACCATAGCCCATTTTAACTATAACCCATCATTTTTTTTATTTTATTAATGATAACCATTTCATAACCCAAAAAATAGACACGGAGTTTATTCATTTTTTCACCGATTCACACATTTACTCATCTTGAATCACCGTCCAACTCAAACTGTATTCACCTATTCAATTAAGAAACAAATCATCTTGATTTTTTCATAAAAAGAAAAAGAAAAACTGTTATCAGCAATATGCATGCCATATTTACTACGATACATCAATCTCAAAGTCTCAATAAAGTTTAACATTGTGATAATCAAGGATTTCAACAATATGAGGTGATCTTTGCTAATTCGGCCATTTATCAAACACCAACATCAAAAAAGGGATATTAGCATCAAGAATAGAACTTGCCTATGGACGTTAGTAATAATACTATAGTCCATCTTTCCAACTCAATATTACCAATCATTATTCAATGTATGTTTCTCTGAACTCACCTCCTCTTTGAACAATAGGGATAGTATTTGGTGGGTGGGAGGAAAAAGTGCACATTACCAAAGTTTGGATCTATGGTTGGTTAATAGCGATCGATGATTAGACGAGTGTATCAGGGCATATGGTGATTTTGCTTAGAATCACCAGATCTTGTATTTATGTTGATTGATCCTCCTAATTGAATTTCTCCACCAACACCACTGCCCTTCCGATGACATTAACAACACTAACGTATGAATTCATCTTAAAATTTAATTTATTTGCTGATGATTTTCTTTGTCTTCGACATGATAAAATTTGGTAGTAGTAGTTAAATTTGGTGATGGAGGTGAAGATGTTCTTCGGGAGGTTTTGATCAAAAAACAAAACTACGCCATGAATTATTATCATGATACACCACTACAATATTATGGTGGATAAATCTCATGTGGTGGTGCTGCTGGGATAGATCTCTTGTGGTGGTGCTGCTGGGATAGATCTGTTGTAGTGGTGCTGCTGGGATAGATCTCTTGTGGTGGTGTTGGAGGTGAAGGTAGTCATGGTGGTTTTATATATGTCCCTCACCACGTTGGTAAATGCTTACGATTCACGGTTTATATTTCACTGTTGTGTCATCGAGTTGCTGATTCGCTGACACAGTATGGCTTAGCAACTCACATTCCTAGATCGTGGGCTACGGTTAATAACACAAAAGGTCAAACTTAAATTTAAAGTCTAACTATACTGACCACGGTCAAATAGGCTATGGTTAATAAAAATGAGGGCTATGTTTAAGATAAGCCTAAATTTAATAAGAAAAACGTCCCAAAATTTTGGCTGGCCTTCGGCCGCATATTTTTGGAAGGATACCAAATTTTACTATATACATTTGTCCCCCAGCCAATATTTCTTGGCTCCGCCCCTGAGCCAACACAACCACCACCAGCTTGGGAACAGCAAACAAATGAATCCCCATTCAAACAGTGAAGTCACAATGGAGGCCATTCTCCCAAGTTCACTACAACTAGACAAAGCACAGTTGGATAATAAGTCATCTCCCAACTCCGGCTACTGTACAGACCACTCTCCATTCACGCCTAAGATGTCTCTGCAGCCATTCACAACCACCATCACAATCGTCCCTCGCATCTGCTCACTTTTCTTCATCGGTGTCAGCAACTCATACAAATTACCACCGCTTCTTTCCCTGGCCATCTCACCACGACTGCACAGCTCAACCAATTCTGCCAATACCCATCCTCATCGAATACATCTCCATCTTGACGTGCAGTATCTTCAGTCAGTAAGGACAATCGGTGACATCAGCTTGCTTGTAGAAGTGAAGATGTGCCACGAAATTCATTCCAGATCCATCTTCTTTGATAAGAACTCAAGCTGCTGCTAACAAATGAGCATTTCTTTACATTCCACTGACAACATAAAATATGGTGATAATGAGGCCACGTCAATTGTAACTCCAACTGGGCTTGGCTCATTCGATATAGTGAAGACAACTCTTTGCCTTGCTTAATGACTTCCTGGCCGTGAAATCAAAGTGGTGGTAAATGCCCATCTTCCTCGGGTACCAGACTACGACACGGTTATGATGTTCAAAAAGCCCCATTTAGCTTCGGATTCTTCTGGCGTTAAGATTCCCTTGTACTTTCTATAAAGCACTAAAATGATATTATTAACCAACATATCTAGTCCTAACTAATATACATATGGGTATAAAATCTCACACTTACGTGCCTATCATTAGCATTTATGTGTTTTGCGCAACGAATCTCCATTTGGTTAAACTAATCTTGTTTATACTACATTAAATCGGATTAGTGTTAATCCGCATTAAGGCATGTTTATGGTAGTAATCATGCACTAAAGAAGACTAGCTTAAGGTTAATGCTAAATATGCTTATAAAGTAGTCTCTAGTTTGAGATAAAGCATGTGTTATGTGTTGTGCTTAAAGTTAATGGGAATATGATGTTTATGGTTTTATCATCATGTTTGTTTCCTTACTTTTGTAAGGTGTATATGCTCATAAAGTAACTTCTGGTATGAAATATGGTTCTCATTCGATATCATCAATGTCCTAAAGTTCTTGGTCTCATTAGAATACGAGCATAGTGCTTAATTCGAGCAAGACAATGGGGATATCATTAAGGAGAAAAAGTGGGTGGCGTAAGAGCATATGTAGTGATGCTTGTATGGCTTTAAGCTAAGCTAATAAAGTTACAAGTGCAATTCAGTTGGCATAAGGCTAAGCCAAATGAAGTTTTCAAGTTCAGTTTGGTTTTGGCGTAAAGCTAAGCCCATAAAATATTTTTCTGTTTTGAAAAATAAAATGTTTTACTTGGGAATAATTGGCCGCCTAATTTTCTTATTGTAGAAATGGCTTGCACCTTTTGAATACAAGGGGTGAGTCTCTATAACGAAGGCTAGCGTACTATTTGACTCGAGTGTGCGGCTAGCATAAAAATTATTTTATAAAGTTTTTAAGAAAAGTTTTGTTGCTTAAAAAAGTGGGAGATGTTAGCATTTATGTGTTTTGCGCAACAAATCTCCATTTGGTTAAACTAATTTTGTTTATACTATGTTAAGTCGGATTAGTGTTAATCCGCATTAATACATGTTTATGGTAGTAATCATGCACTAAAGAAGACTAGCTTAAGGTTAATGCTAGATAAGGTTGAGTCTAAGCATGACATGTCTTTTAGCTTGACATGTCATATGAGTTGTCCAATGTAGCCATGAGGTGTCATCCAACTCATGATGGAAAGGTTGGTGGACATGTGGCAAGCATGACTAGGACTCTCTTCTAGCCTCACAAGTTTTCTTTAAAAGCAAATATGTTTTCTATCCATCATGAAGTAATGTGAGGAAATAGAAGTTGATAATAAGTCATGAAAGTTAAGGTGTCATGTGTGTTCTATTTCCTTGTACAATAACCTGTTTTGATATGAACTATGTGTAGTATTCTTACTACATATGGTGCTGTTTTCAGTGAGTTGTTGAGTATGCTAATACTAGTTTCAAGTCTAATTTCAGCATATAGTTAGCTTCTATGATGTTTAGTAGTAAAGCATAAATGTTAAGGAGCTGAAATTCCAACAATAATAACATTGGATTCCGTCAATTCATGGACAATAATTGATTTTGCATTTGATAGAAAGAGTGAAGATATGGATTTATTCTCATGGTACCAATGATTTTGATTTGCATAATGGATTAAGGAGCAAATAAATTCAAATACAAGGATGTAATTAAAATAAAATAAGGAAAAGGAGTAAAATTATATTTACTTTTTAAATATTTTTTAGGGATTCAAACATATCTGAGATGTAATATCCAAAGCTGAAAAATGTGCCCTCATGGAAGTTGTCATGAGGGTGTCTAGTCATAGCAGGATTTAAGAAAAAAAGAGTTTTATTTATTTATTTGACAATTCTACATTATCTCCCTCTTCTTTCTACTCCCAAACTTTCCTGCTTCACAATTCAAAAAGGCCATGTTGAACTTCCTTCTTCCTCTATTTGTTTTTGTCCCACCATGTTGAACTTCCTTCTTCCTCTATTTGTTGTTGAACAGCAAATGTACCCGAGTAAGGTGAAACTAAAGTTTCAATATACGGTTCTATTCCGATCAAGTCCGGAAGACTGCCTAGTTTTAGAACTCTCACTCTTCCAAGTTTTGGGTCGTACGAAATCAAACTACCACTCTCTTCAGACTTCTCCTTCCGTGAATAAACATAATCCAATAGGACTTCACCATTCTGGAATGTCTGAATCGCCCTACCATAGGTTAGATCTATGTGTCTTGGAATGTTCAAATGCTTTGTCCAAGTATAATCCTTCATTGTCCACACAACATCATTATCCTTGACATCTTCAAGTATAAGGCAAAGTTTTCCTTCCCATATACCCAAAAATGACAGGGGATTGTAAGCCAAACAATCGTCAGGAAATGGCGTATAGCGGAATGTCTCATCGCTAATATCAAAAGAAACAACATTTCGAGGAGCCTCATATCCAGAACACTGAACAGCAATCCAATGCAGAACACCATCAACAAGTAGACCACGATCTCTATACCAATAGGTGGAATATGGAATAAACCCAAGGCTTTTCCATGAATTTAGTCCTAGTGAATAAACTCTAGCTTCAGAAACATATTCCCCTTCGAAACCCGCAATTCGTAACATCTTATAATCATCAGCCTTGCAATCGAAACCAAATCCATACGAAGTCCGAATACCTGGAGATAATCCTGCCCGTGACAGAGCTGGAGGATATTTAATCGGGGTTTCTGGTACTTGTTTGAATTTTTTCGTACAACGGTTCCAAATGTAAATAGTTTTAGTCTCACGCCATGGTTTTATGCAAACCAGACCATTACAAGAACCAAAGGTTCGAGGAGTGCTGGACGTAAATGGATAATCAATCCCCACAGCATTTCCTAAAAACGGCGATTGTGATGGTGATGATGATGATATAAAATTATGATCTATGGAAAACATGTAAGGTTGTGTAGGTGTGTTTTGATCAGTTCCTAGATTGGTAATTAAGAGATTAAACTTGTTCATCTGAATAGCATGTTTAAGATGTAGTTTTGTAAAGTTAGGGTTTTGAAATAGAATGCACCAGTTTCTGGAAACACACCTGAATCTTGTAATAGACTTGACTGGTAGCCATGACAGTATGTTCTCTACGACTTCTTCTGGTAACCTTGACAGTATGGTCTCAATGATTTCTTCTTGTAACCTTGACATTATTGATCTTCTCCTTCTCGTAACCTTGAGATCAACTAACCAAGCTTAACAATAAAAGTTCAATTAGCAGGAGAGTATTTATATGACGAGATATAAAGCAAAGTCCTAAGTACCTACGGAACATAAAACCAAGTCCAACTGAAAGTCTGAAATAGAACCCATAATCTAGACCGTAAAGAGTACTGAAATAAATTCAAAATTGTGCAAAGCCACGACACGAACTGCAAAGCTGGCCGTGTCAACTGATCATCATGCATCTGGTTCGGTTTCTAGCCTATACCCCAACAAGTTTGGTGCTAAAAGCGTAGTTGTTATTGTTTCTTGTGCTATTTCTCATAAACTCAAGTACTCAACACAAAACTATTGAATTAGCTTAGATAGAGTATATACTCTAGGCTCGCTTAACCAGCAGCCAGAATAAAACTCATTTTTTAATTTTTTTTTTTTTTTTTGGTTTCACCTATTTGCCACCCACGTTTTTCCTATTGGCCACCCACATTAATTCCCAGCTCCACTTTTCCTATTTACCACTCATATATTTCTTCATAAATCTTAAATACTACTCCTTGACTTTTTTATTTATACCCAGCGTAAATCATTAACAAAACCCTAAACTTAGAAATTTTTATTTTCCATATTTACCGGCAACCACCATCTTCTACTGATATCCACCAGCCGGTCAGCTTCTTCTACTCTTCCTCCACCCACCGACCACTACCTCCACTCACATTTTATTTTTTTAAAATTCTTTCTTCTACCTTTGATTTGATATTAGGTTGGTTAAAATACTCTAGATTAACATGATCCCTCCACCATGAATAGCTATTAAACTTGGATCGAAAAACTATGAACGACTAAGAGTACACCTGTTCTTGCTTTCGAACGTTTTAATTGTGTAGCCAAAGATTCATTCCACAAATTAATTTGAATACTTCCAAAATTCATTGGCACTAAATCATATTCATCAGCACATTAAATAATTTAATTGTTATTGGGTACTTTCACTAGTTTTGATAAATTTAATACGAGTATGAAAAATCGTAAAATTACAGCAGCATGCTCAATTAACGATAACATGATTCTCGTGATAGCAATGGTTTTACTCGCGGATTGGTTTTCGTTTATTTCTTGAAAATTGAATGATAAAAGATTAAGAAATAATTTAGATTTTGGTGTATTATAATTAAAAGAGAATTATAACTTAGGGTTAATAGTTTTTAATTTAGAACTTAGGGTTAATGGTTTTAGATTAGTGAAGAAGAAGAAGACGACGACCACGACTAAGATTGATGATAGTTATTGGTAAGTCTACTTTGACTTTTTAGGTGGTAAATAGGGAAAACCAGAATTGAAAAGTAGAGTTATCTTAGAAATTGTGAGATAAGTGGCAATTAGGAAAAATGTGGGTGGTGATTAGGTAAAACTTTTTTTTTTTTTTTTTTTGAAAGTTAGGTATTTTGAAACAAGAAAGGATTACAAAAAGTCATCTAGTGTGTTGGTTACCCTTATCCCATTACAGTGCATATGGATATTGGCTTCCACCAACATACTAGTACCCTCATTTACTGAACTGCAATTTTGGACATAATTTGAAAAAAGAAAATCAGAAAGCAAAAAGCTAGAAATGAAAACAGGCATCTGCAACCAAACTTGTTTGTGTATTCCTTTTTTTTGTGCCTCCTTTGCCAGAGCATCAACTACTTCATTACATTTTCTGTTTTTGGAAACAAACCCCAAAAAGTTGTTGCAAGTCTGAAGAACCCTCACAACCTCTGAAACTATCGTCTAATTTCTCCAAAAAAATGTTGTTGGACTTGTTTTGAGCAAAAAGAGTTAGCTTTTGACAGTCACCTTCAACCCCAAAATTACTTAACTCCATAGTCTTTGCCCAACAATCAGCTTCCAGCAAACTCAAAGCCTCTTCTTCTTCTACAGTGGAGGCATTGATGGACCCAGCTTTAACTTGCACATCATCCCCTGTTTCATTACGCAAAATCATACCATATCCAACAAATGAAATATTATCAATCCAAGAAGCATGAAAATTAATCTTTGATTGATTAGGTTGGGGTTTTGTCCATCCTACATCTTTAAGGTCAGTTAAATTTTGAGCATCACAATAAGAACCTATGGATTGAGCTGGTGTTGTTCTTAAGTTAGACATATTCCCTGTGTTAAATTTCAGAATGTACATCCACTAAGTTAGGTTTCCAAAATTTAAGGTGTCGGAGCACCGTTAAAGATGTTTGTAGATTAGTATTTGATTTGTCTTCAAAAATCCTTAAACACCTTTCTTTCCAAATAATCCAACATTTTGTAGGTACTATTTTTATCACTTTATCATTAGATTTTCCTGCAATCCAGTTATAGTATAAAATCATGAAAGGACTGTCTGAAATTAGATTGAAATTTAATCCAGCCAGTAGAGGGAGCATCCAAACTGACTTAGCATAATGGCATTCAAAGAATAGGTGTTTCAGAGATTCACATTGATGGTTACAAAAAATGCAATGAGTATCTATGTTATCTCTATATTGACCTAGTAGCTTCCTAAGAACGCGCAATTGGGGGATACTTATATAAATTGGTGGATATGAATTACTATCCCCATCCAATAGTGTCTGCTAAGAGGTGTTTTTAGGGGCAAAAATACTAAAATACCCTTTGGTTAATTAAAAAACATTATGAAAAGACTATACTACCCTTCCCACAAAATAAAAATTTTAAAACTTAAAATCAAAAAAATAAGTCATATCCACCCATTTCCATCTTCACTGCCGGCACTCTCGTTAGGGTTAGGGTTTCGATTTTCTTTTTCTTCATCGTTTTTCATCGTTCACACTATCGTTCTTCATCGTCAATTCAAAAATTTCTTCTTCGATTACCCTATTCTATAACCATGCCTCCACGAAAAAAACCCAATCCGCAATCAAAATCAATAGATCAACAAAAACAAGAAAAAAGGATCAATCGGATGGCTCTTGAAGAAGAAGAAGAGGATTCAGACCATCAAACTCTCGAACAAATGACTTCTATGAGAAGGTATGTGCTTCTGAACTGTTTTATAAGTGTTTTGATCGATTTAAGGCAGTGGGTATAGGTTATAATCGCGAATCCTAACTCAAACAGTTGAGTTACAGTCAATCCCGACATTGAAATTAGTATGAATGCAATGCAAGTACCGATTTAAGGCGTTGTATTTCGTATGAATACCATGCCAGTAACCAGTTTTGGTAATGAATTTAGTATGAATATTATATCGGCTATAAAACTTAAATAACCTGAAACTGAATATTTTTTCCCGGCATTGAAATTAGGATGAATATCATGCCGGTAATTTGTTATAGAATTGTTTTAAATTCTTCGACTATGCCGACAGTGCTCTTTTGGTATACATGAATAGCCTAAGAACTACCTAACACTACCGGCATTGAAATTAGGATGAATACTATACCGTTACATTGTTACAACATTGTTTTTAATTTTAACGTATGTGTCGGCAGTGCTCTTTGGTATACAAGAATTACCTAAGACTACCGGCATTGTCGACATTTATTCGACAATGCTGGCTTTGTGCCCCGACTTAGTTTTTTGTTAAATTACTATGTGATAGGGTGTAGAATACATCATACTCCCTCTGTCCCACTATTAAGTGACCTAGTTTAAGCTTGCACAATTTTTAAGGCAAGCAAGGAAAAGAGTACTTTTAATAATTTTTTACAATTATACGCTTATGGATAATAACTAGTGAAATTTAGAAATGATTTATCTCTCAAACTACTCCACGGATGTTCGCAAACTTCATACCATTGAAAAGAATTTTAAAACACCTATGTAACGAATATAAACATGCCTATGAAATTATGCATATTTCTTATACTCCCTCCGTTCTGATTTACTTGACGTTGTAGAGTTTTTCACGGAGATTAAGAAATATCAGAGAGAGTAAAATCTTTCCAATTCTACCCATATTAATTCTTCTTAAAGATTAAATGACCTAGTTTTTATTTTCTAGATTCTAGGGAAAGTTATCAATCCCGTAGTAATTTACTTAGGATGTACTACCAAATTCTCCATTATTTCGGAACACAATAAAAAATTAGAGTAGATTTAAAAACTAGAGTATTGATTACAATAAGAATTAATGATATTGTGTGATTCCAAATCAAGGGCAAATTAGTGAGGTTATGGGGAAAATACTAAAACTATCATCTATTTTGGAAAACTAAAAAAACCCTAAAACATCAAGTAAAATGGAACGGAAGGAGTATTTTTTTATAATTAACTAAAAGGATAATTTTAGAAATATCTCCTTGTTTAGTGATATAGGTCACTTATTAGTGGGACAAAATCTAAAATCAAATAGGTCACTTAATAGTGGGACGGAGGGAGTATTTATTATCTATTGGTTATGCTTTCTTTGTTACTTTTCGTGTGAATTATGTATTTTACGAGTGTTTTTGAGTTATTAGGTACTCTGGAGTCGCACGGAGGAAAATAAGAAGAAAGGGAATTTTGATAAACTGCCCCACTTCCAATTACCGGTTTAAAAAACTGCCCCCGTTTTTTAAAATTTTTCAAAACTGCCCTTCAGTTACAGAATCCGTCAAAAGTCATATATGGTTGGTCAAACAGGTCAACATGTGGTCAAAAAAATGGCTAAAATTACTTCGTTATCCTTTAGCCTTTATTCATGTCGGTCGAGAGAGAGAAATTCATTTCTCATTTCTCTTAGGGTTTCTGTGTAGGTTAGAGAAGCAGTGGCGATTAAGAGAAGAAGATCAAAATTGTTATGTAACTAGAGTGATTGAGAGTTTAAACTTTGTGATCTGCTTGATTTGATGATGAACGAAAACGAGAAGAAGAAGAATGTTGTAGACAGGTAAGATATATCAAACCCTAGTTTATTTTGATGGTGATTTCTTAGTTTTGATGATGATTAATTCGTTTTGAATGATGGGTTTTCGTTGCATGATGAATATGTTGTTGTATTAGGGCTTAATTTTGTTGTTGCGTGATGATTATATAGTTATTAGGGTTTTTTAAAAATTAGGAATTTTATGATGAATCTTTTCTCAAATGGGTTATTGAATCTGTTATATGTTATTGATTCAATTGTTATTGAATTTAGGATATTTAATCAGTTATATTGAATAATTTTTCGTTGAATTTGGGTCATTTAGAACTGTTTATGAACAGAGTGCTTGTTTCTGAATGTTTCAGTGGAAATATAGCATACAAGGACATCAGTTGTTATTGCACACAGAGCCAAATTCAGTTTCTCTTGAAGAACTTACACATAGATGAACTGAATTTGAAGATGCTTGAGCAAAAGATTCACAATAGGCTACAACTAGAAGCTATTGAAACTGTTGATTTGATGTGGATGAATAATGGAGTTGCTTATAGCTTAATGAGTGATGAAGACTGTTGGGAATTTTGGCAGAAAGCTGAACTAAATGATAATGGATGTATAGAATTACAAGTTAGGGTATACAATCCAGTATGGGATTCATTGCCTGGTATTAAAAACACACCTGGTAAGACTAGAGTGTCAAAGTCACCAACAGTAGCAGTGAGAAGAAGCCCTAGACTTAATGGAAAAGGAGTTACAACTACTGCAAAGAATGGGAATTTGTTTGGTGAGGCAGGTAGTTCAAGTACTAAACCAGTTGTACTTGATAATGAAGATATACAAATGGGAGCTGCTCAAGATGAAGATATTGAACAGAGACAAGGAGATGAATATTTTGAACAGAGACAAGGTGATGAAGATGTTGAATTTTTAGATGCATTTAATCATGATTATTGGGTAAATCAAGCAATGCTAGATAGAGAATTAAGAGCTTCTCAGGCTGATGAATATGTTGTTGAACTGGAGAACATTTGTGATGATGAGTGCCACCCTGTAGAGGACCATGATGTTCCACCAATATATGATAGTGATGAAGATAGTGAAGAAGATGGTAATGATTCAAATGATAATGCAAGAGAAGATAGTGGTGATTCAAGTGATGATGATGAAGAAAAAAATGATGAAGGTAATTGTTACACACTATTTCTTTATTGTTGTTAATTTCCTTATTATGCTAACTCATGCCTTTTGCTGTTGTTTAGGTAATGTTGAGAACAAGGATGATGATCCTGAATGGTTCAAGAACTTTAAAGCTGAGAGGGCATTGATCTTCCCTGATGAAGAAGTTATTGCACAAGGAGATAAGGGAAAAGATAATAGAGGTAACAATTAGAAGTTATTGTACTAACTCAGTTTTATTAAATTGATTGTACTAACTCATTTGTGTTGTTGTTGTAGGTACTGCTGAGATGAAAGATGATGATCCTGAATGGTTGAAGAATTTTAAAGCTAAAATGGAAATGATCTTCCCTGAGGATGAAATTATTGAAGAAGAAGAGGAAGAATTGTTCCCAGACCAAGTACATGATGAACCTCTTGACCCCTCACAGATGGTGGTAGGTATATTATTTCCTAATAAAAAGGCATTTAAAAGGCATCTTAGATCCCATTGTGTACATGAAGAGCATGAATATAAAGTAAAAAAAAGTGATAAGAAAAGACTTAGGGTTTGGTGTCCATATAGAAAAGAATGTAACTGCAATTGGTTTGTATTTGCATCTAGATTTAAGAAATAGTCTACCTTTAAAATTAGGAAAGTCAACCTCACACATACTTGTGAAGGAAGTTTAGAGGGTAGAAATAGATCTGCAGATGCAAGGTATGTTGCTGATGTAGTAATAGACAAGTTGAAGCACAATGCCAAGAAAGTGATTCCAAAACCAAGGAAGATTAAAGATGATTTTAAAGTTTCTCACATGACTAAAATTCCTTACCATACTGCATGGAAGGCTAGGATATTAGTATTGGAATACATGAATGGAAACTATGAAGACAGTTTTAAGATGGTTCCAACATTTTGTAAGATGGTAAGTAACTTGGACAAGGACAATGTTGCAGACTTTTCTTACTGCAAGTCTGACAATGCATTTGAAACCATGACTATTAGTTTTGGGGCAGCAATTAAAGGATGGCAGCAAGGTTGCAGGAATAGATACAGAAAACAGATTAGTGCCATTGGGAATTGGTGTTTGCAAGTCTGAAACTATTGAAAATTGGACCCAATTCATCACTGATTTGAAGCCAGCAATAGATGGTCATCCTATGCCTCCTACCTTCATCTCAGACAGGCAGAAAGGCTTACTTGAAGCTGTTGCTTCTGTATTTCCTGGAAGGCCTCACAGATATTGCTGGAGGTATGTGGATTCCTTTGTTTTCTTTTATGTTCACTGCACTGCATCTTATGATTTTTTTTAAGGTTTATTGATATGTATTTGTATGAAATACACTACAGACACTTGTATAAGAACTTCAAAAAGTATTATAAAGGGCAATCTTTGAACAACTCATTGTGGAATGCTGCCAAAGCATACAAAAGGCATCATTACCAGGTAATGTATATTTCCAATCTATATGTAAACATTATTGACTATCATATGTGAACATTTTGAGTGTTATATGTAAACATTATTGATTGTCATCCATGCAGCAACACATGGATGCTTTGAAGGCTAAAAATGCAGCGGCACATCAATACCTTTTGGATGTTGGTCCTGAGTCTTGGTCAAGAGCATTTTTTGATGATACAAGTAAATGTGAACACTTGAATAACAATTTCAGTGAGTCTTTTAATGCAATGATCCCACACATTAGGGACAAACCTATCTGTAAAATAGGAATGCTTTATAGTGAGTTGGTGAATGCTAAATGGCATGAAAGGAGGCAAGAGGCTGAAAAATGGCCAGATGAAGGTTTGGTTCCAAAGGAAGTGAAGTTGATAAAGAAGATGTGCAAGTTAGCTGGTCCTTTTGATGTTAATCCATGTGTTTTTGGAAAATTGTATGAAGTTACATCTGTTCACAATTCTGTTTTCACTGTTAATTTGGAAGAAAAAACATGTTCTTGTCTTCAATGGCAGCTGAGAGGATTTGTATGCATACATGCAGTCTGTGCATTGAAAGGATACAGACCAAAATGGCATAAGTAAGTTTACTTTATGCATTAGTTTGTTTGTCTTTTTGCTTTTGTTAACTATTTACTTTTGTTGTTGTTCACCAATTAGTATTGTTTGTCTTTTTTCCTTTTTTCTCTTGTTAACTATTTACTTATGCATGTACTGCTCTCATTACTACTCTGTGGCAGCATTTAGAGCCACATATGAACCACATCTGAAACCATTGGATGATGTCAAAGACTGGGTCAAGGTAAGCACTTTAAACTAGATCTGAAACCAGTAAAACACTTTATTGGTAGTTGTACATTTAATATTCACAAGATTCTTCTTTATATGACATATATGATTCCTTTAGGGTTTCATTTTTCATTTCTCTTTATTGTTTGGTAGCAGGTAGATATGGAGCTAAACCCTCTTAGAAGTGGCAGGAAAACAGGAAGACCTAGAGTTAAAAGAAGGAGGGCATATGATGAACCCCCACCACAACCCAGAGTCTATAAATGCCGCAGGTGTGGGATTTCAGGCCACAATAGTAGGGGATGTGCTGGTGGTGATGTTGGCCAGAACTCTAAAGCACCAAGACAAAGAACTCAAGTTGATGGTGCAACTCTCACAAGCTTTGATACACCTGCAGCAACCTCTTCAAGATATAAGAAGAGAAAATCATATGATACTCCAGGTGCATCTACTTCAAAACCAGCTGGAACTAAGAAGCAGAAAATTTCTCAAAATTTCAGAAAAGTTAGATTTGTTAAACAAACAGTGAGCCTGACTATGACAGATCCTAAAGGCAAGGCAAAGAAATCTACCAAGGCAAAAAAAGACTAAAGTTGCAGTTTCCTTTAGTATGTTTCATTTTCTTCTTATTTTTTTGGTGTCTTTTATGAATGGTAAATTTGTGAACTTTAAGTTATTGTAAGAATGGTACTTTTGGTCTGTTTGAACATCTTTAGTTATAACAGGACATGAAATGTAGTAATATTTAGTTCTTAAAGCTACTTCTTACATATTACATATGAAGGTTTTTTCTTAATTGCTTACATATAGCAACCATTTGGGTTGCAGATTCTCTAACCTTGTCTTTTGCAACAATGAAGAGTGCATCTGAAGCCCATCTAAAAGATTCACAATCCTGACAAGCAAGGTAAGCTATGTTCTTATTGTGTTGATTTTTGCACATCTTCAGATTGAGTTTGGATTTGCATGTTGCAGAAAAGCAAACCTGATTTTGCAGTGGACAATCATTGTAGCAGTGGTCTTCATCTCCACAAGCACAACAACTTTTCATTGATGGTAGCATAATGTCCTTGGCTTTATGGTGGTCTAAAGTATCTTCAAACCATTCAAAGTAACTACAGGTAGGTATTGTGCACTTGAAGAACATTTTTTCAGAGTTTTGAGTTGTTGTAGATCTAAGTAATGCTCTCACACTAACACATGGAATATGATTGCACCTAGAATACAACCAAGGACAAACTTGTGTGTCATGATTTCCTTGTTTACACATTGCACAATCAATCATGGTTTTTTATTCCTTATTCTTGCTGTTGCTACTACTTGGAGATTGTATATGACCTCCACCCATTACTTGTTTGTGTTTTCTAAGTTTGAATTTGATGAGTAACTTAAAGAAAATAGGTGGTCTGATTGATATGAATGAATTAGGGTGGTGGTCTGATTGATATGAATGAATTATGGTTCTTCTCTGATTATTATAGGGTGGAGAAGATGAAGATAGCCGTTTTTTTGTCAGCTAAATCATGGTCGTTCATTTTGTGTGCACATGATCATGCCACATGTTTTTTGGCCGTTATGTTGCCGGAATCCGTGTGAGTTGCACATGCAAAGATTTTCCGGCCCCTGATACTGTTGTTTGTGTGAGATGCACGTGCGAGGGGTGCACCAGTCTTTTGCAAGGTGCCAGCTGGCACTTAACCCCACTAACTAGCCGTTACCCGTTTTTTGAAAAAAACGGGGCACTTTTGAAAAGTTTGAAAAAACGGGGGCACTTTTTTTTGCTATATTCAAAAC
>JAJJWX010004231.1:0-27088 GCA_023529315.1 Papaver bracteatum
CTCGACCTCCACCTCGACTTCGACCTCCGCCTCGCCTCGACCTCCATCTTGCCCTTCCGACTACCTTCAACAGCTGATTACCGGCTTCTATTACGACGGCCTTAACTTTTACTAGATATTTTGGATTCATCACCTTCTCTTTCCTCCGAGCTTTCTTCACCTTGGCATGCTTCACCCTGTTGTTGACGATCTTGTTTTCTTTGTTCACGGGTTTTCTGGGGCCTCTTCAATTGCTTAGCCATATCAACAAACATTTTCTTAGCTGATGGATTTTCAATGTGACTAATATAATCAGCATACTTCCGATGTCTCTCGGGTTCTACCACTTCTCCTTTCTCGGCCCAACAACAAAATGCCTTGAGAGTAATCTTCATTCGTTCCCTCTATTTGCATTCAAATACCATTTCATATTAAATAACGCATATTTTTTTATTTGTGAATAACGCAATACCCAAAAAAAATACTTACCACAAGCTTAAGAATAGTGTAATCATCTCTTGTATCAAATGTAGAAGCCTAGGAAGATGCCTTGTTTCTCCTTCGAGTGCCAGGAGCATCTATCCGGATGACCTGAGGGTGAGAGAAGCGTCCATACCATTCCAAGTAATCATCTGTGGACTCATGACCTTGATTCACATGCTCCCAATAAGCGACATCTACCTTGCTATCATGCTTGTGTATATCATCCCAATGCTTGGTCAATGGTTCAGGTTCATAAACCACCACTAATTCCGACTCGTTAGACTCGCATTTGTCTAAATTGTGCTTGAATCGTGGTTTATAATCCGGTGCGGGTGAATCTTGAATAAACCCAAGCTGACGCATGATTCTCATTGGATTATACATTGAAAATACGTAAGGGTAAAACAGAGGGCCGTTGTAATACACAACATCTTCCATTGTGCTCACCCTATCATTCTTATAAGGATCAAAGATTACCTCTTCAGCTGTGACGTTGTCCAATTGTTGCAGCATTTCGAACAACGCATCCTTCTGTTCCCTATCTAGAGACCCATTATACAAGTATCGAGTCCCTCTTGGTTTGGTTTTGTTCCATTCTGGGTTTATTTTGACGTCGGGATTGTCTTTGAACAATAAAGGGAAACGATCATAAATCCATACCTATATTGACATCAAACAAAATAAAACAAAACAATCCGATAGGTATAAAAATATTCAAACAAAAAATAAACAAAAATAGGGGATACAACTAAGTTCAATCCAATTACCTGCAGTAGAGCCGTATTGCCATGAATTTGATAAGATCGCTCCCGAGATGCATTTGATAACTGACAATTCAAATGTGCTACCATGGCAGTACCCCAAGAGTACTTGTTCACATCATCCAAAGGATCCAACAGTTGAAGAAGGTTGACACTCACCCGGTTACCTTTGTTGTCGGAAATATGACCGACGCAAGTGTGTAAAAAAATACCCACGCACGCATAACGACATTGAGCATCAGAGAGACCATCAACTCTTTCTTTGATTAGTGTTCCAGCAAACATCTCCCTAATATCGAGTTTGAACTCTTTTCGCCGGTGTACCATCCACGAAAAGGCCATATGTGGTCCTCTGATCCCACGACCAAACAATCTCCTCGGTCAATCCATAAATTTCTTCCCAACTAAGCCTTTTCTTGAACTTAGCATTGGTGGATTTTCCTTCGATCAAGGCAGCCCCCTAATATATGATCTGCATCATCCGGTGTCAATGCCATCTCACCAAAAGGGAATTGGAAGGTATATGTTTCACCGTAAAACTCTCACTAAAACTTGAAATGGAACCTTGTCATATGCAATCACCGAGTTCACAACGGCGTATCTGAGGAGATGAGTTTTCAATAATCTCCTTCACTCTTTCACATTCATCTTTTAGCTCTCACATGGACATTTTCATAAGAAGATTGGCTACTGAAAATCGTCACGGCATTCTTATGATCCTACAAAAGAAAAAACAAGTAAACATATAAAAATTAAAGTGAACATCAACAAATCAAATTTAAAAGAAAAGTTTAGATTTTTACGATTGTTTCGTAGATGGTACGGGCCCAGCTGCCCTTATATCCAAATAAAACTCTGCATCGATCTCTCGGTTATCCTCTAGCTTTACCACCATAAAGACGTTCTAGCTGCAAATGTTTGGTGGGAATGTGTCTCGCTCTCTCTGCAACTGGCTTTCCATCCTTCCGTATCGACGGTTTCGCCTCCTCTTCCACTATCTCCATATCATCACCACCAACACCCTTACCAGCATTACCTTCATCGCTCTCCTCCTTCTCCTCCTCATCATCATCATCACCACCACTCGCACCACCAGCACCAAGGCCAGAACTACCAATACCACCGCCGTTACCATCGCCAGCACCATCATGAATCTGTTCTTGTTAAATCATTTCTTCCTCATCCCTTCCGGAAGCAGATACAACTGGGGTGGAAGCAGCTGAAGAATCAGATGAATCATTACCTTGATTTATCATTTCGCGGATAGAAACGACAACCTCACTACGACGTTTTCCGCGAAATTCACCGGCCGCCAAGTATTTGTCGTGCCGTGGAGGTTTGGAAGGTGGAGTGGGCATGTGTTGCTTGTCTTTCTTTTTAATACAATGGTAACATACACACAGAAAACAACAAATAACTTTAATATTTTATGCTATCTCAGTACTAGGGTCGTCACAATATTCATTAAAACAATAACGACCCAAACAAACGAATGACGACTCTAATAAAAAAAATTAACGATCCTTTCAATATTTTAGGCAGTGGGTATTTCTGTTTTGTAACTAGGGTCGTCATCTAATACTAACGACCATAACCCAAACACAACGACTCCAATATATTAGTTGACGACACTTCCAATTTTTAAGGAAGAGATTATGGTCTCAGCAGCGTTAGGGTCGTCAATAAGTTGGCTTATATGGGTAACGACCAGAGTCAATGGGAACAACAGTGTATTAGCAGAATTAGGGTCGTTACCAAACTAATCATATTCTATAACGATTTTTCATACACAACACATGCAATTAAAGGATCGTTAGGGTTTAACACAACACAATATAACGACCCTAACACTAAAACTAAAAAAAATCAATTCCAGTGCTCGATTTCACAATCAAAACTCAATAAAGAATCAAAATCATAAGTGGGTTTGAGTGACTTACCTTCTAATAGGCGACATTTCTTCTTCTAATTCTTCCCAGCTTGATACCACAACCTTAGTTTTGAGATTAATCTTCAATTTCGGTTTCTCTACCAAATTAGGGTTACTAAACTTTCCTTTGTACTCATTGGTTCGAGCCATTTTTGTAGAAGAATTTAATCGTCGATTTAAAGTTTTTTGTATCGTCGATTACACTTGATAGATGAATCGACGAAGAAAAAAAAATTGAGTCGTTAATGAAGGAGACAGAGGAGGTCGGAGGAGATGGAGGGGAATAAAAACAGTTTTTTGGTTTTTAGAGAATGAATTGGGGGCTTTAGGGTTAGTGTTAATAGGTTATTATGTAGAAAGGGTATAAAGGTATTTTCACCCTTTTTTGGAACCCCCTTATAAAATGTGGTGTGGGTATAAAATGTTCAGGGCCCCTAATTAATTTTCGGGGCCCCCAATTAAACGCCCTTTTTTATCTCTATAATCTTTTCACGTTTTTTTTTTCCCGAACCCCATGGATTATGAAAAACTAGCTCACTTAGGGGTTATGGCTAAGGCAATTTTGAAAGCTAGGAGCGATGCTGCCAAAAAAAATGTCAGTGGTCGAAATGAATTCATCAACCAAGGATAATGAGCACCAAGTTGTTATCCGTCAAATGCTGAAAATATATATGCCTAATTATTATTTTTGATTAAGAGACATTTGGTGATACTATTTCCATAAATGAAACTTTGCCACACAATATTCCAAATATATTCTCTTTTAACTTTGGTGATACTGTTTTCATAAATGGGATATATTTTAATTTAATTTTTTTTATTTCCTAATTACAATTCCATATCAATTTTTTATTAACATTTTAATTTAACTAAATTAGACAAGTACTTGAGGGTAGATATGTAAACTACAATGGTCTTCTTAATATCTTGACAAAGTCAAACCAGACTATCTTTGTGAAACGGAGGGAGTACTTACCATTCATATTAAATTTGGTTACCGTCATTTAAAATCTTATGCCAAATTTATACTCACCATTCATATTTTATCCGGTATTCCAAAACATCAAAAATATGGTGTTTTGAAAGAAAAACCATGCCGGTATGAACATCAAAAAACCAATAAATCGAGGTATATGAATAGTACTATTACTGTTCATACCGTCATAGTAATTTATTTATTTTTGCGTAGAAAACCCATGCAGGTATGAACAGTAACATTACTATTTCATATCCCCCAATTAATCCTTCTTTTTCTAATAATTAAGTTCCAATCTTGCCGATTATTCTTTCACAACTACTAATCTTATGTTTGTTGCAGAAAGTTGTTTTCTTGATTTTTTGAAGGATTGATGCTTCAAATTTTTCTTGGCTTATTTTAGGGTTTGATTGTTTGGTTTGTGATTTTTAGGGTTTGATCGTTTGGTTTGTGATTGAAGAAGGTGCAAAAGAAACCAGATTGGTGTATTTAAATCAATGAAGCCATCTCAAATACAATCGAAGATTCGTGAAACTTCACTATGTATTTACAATGAACTATTTTTTGTTAAAATAAGATGTATGGTTCTTTCCTTTCTTTGGTTTAATTGGTATATATGTTGATGATTTATTTTATGTTGATTTTTAGGTAAAGAGAAACTTTTGTTTTCTATATATACGTTGTTAGTGGGAACATTTATGGTAGTAGTGATTCATGGAGCATAACATAATGAATGAAACAAATACGGATGATGGCCAAGAAACCTTCAGCTTCAAAACACGTTAACAACAAACCATTTGGGTTAAATGGTTTAAACATTGGGGTGATTTCTTCATAAGTAATTAATTTAAAAAGTGATATATAAGGAGTAAATTTTCTTCCAATTTAATTGTTCTTTTCTTTAGCTATCTACTGAATTTCCAAGGTGGGATTTTTCTTTTTGTTGCTCTAAAATTAGCCTATTGACCTTCCCTCGCACCAATATTGTTGATGGTATTTGTTCGATTGTCAATGAAAAGCTAAAATCATGAGATCCTGGACGTTAAGAACCCTTTTTAGCAGCGAAATGGTATTTATGGATGTTGCTATAAGTAATAATTAGCTCAGTTATTTCTACTATAATTTTATTTAAATTTAAACTATAAGGGGATCAAATACATGCATGAATGAAGCCAAGCATCTAAGACGCAAATCACAGTACAATTCTCACCTACGAAAATGTTATATTGAGATCGCTAAGCACTTGAAATATATGCTTTTCCAAAATTAAGAGGTTCGCTTTCATATGATTTCATAAATACAGTTCATAAATACAAGCTTTGAGGTTCATTTTCATATGATTTTATAAATACAAGCTTTGTTCAAATGATTTCATGTTTCATAATTTTTATTTGTGTTGTTTTGATTTTGATTTCGATTACATGTTTCTTTATTTTATTTCATAGTTGAGATGCTACAGATACAAGGGGAGATGGCCAAGATATTAAAACTAAGGTGAGACTGAGTAAATGGATTTTTTTCTACGATTTAAATCTAATTTCCAAATTCTTCCCATGAATGAACAACTTTTGCATCCATGTGGTAAACATTAGCCATTAACAAATAAGTGCATATACAAGTTTCAATGGTACAAGCGATATATATCTAGCAAGCAAAAACTGTTTGTGCTTCGATACTCAATTGCTTTTGATCACCGGGTAATACATATATATATATATATATAGTTTCAAAGGTTTACTATAGTTTTTTTTTTAAAGTTTTCTTTTTAAAGAAAGAACCCACGCTACTTGGGTCTTGGATGACATACCTCTAATTATACGAAATCCAGTCAGTCAAATACATTGACTGGAAAGTACCCAAAAAAACAAATATGATACGATGAAACAAATGGTGGAAATTTAGTCTTATGAAAGAACACTTTAGCACTTTAAATAAAGAGTTCTGACGCTGTTAAGTTATTTTTTGTTCCAGGGGGATTACAATACTAAGATAACACGGTGAGCTGAATTAGTGCATGTAGTTACTAATGTGATTATAGAGAACTCTAGGAACGTACCGAAGATGGTGATAATTACTGGAACATAGGTGAAAAATCACCTAGGTGATAAGTTTTTTCCCTTTGTGTTGCTTTTATGAGTAAAAAATTAGTGTAGTATGCCATGTATAGTAGAGAATAGTTAGAAATGGAATAAAACTCGACAACTCCCAGGTAGTTCGACATAATAAAGCTCCATGTATTCATATGCGCATATGAGTATACAGTGCTGCAGTAGTCGGGGCATAAGTATTGAGTACCTCTTTAATTATATCTACAAGAATATCCACAAGGAAAGTGATTGAATAACTTCCATTTTGCAAACATCCAAACCTAAATAACCATCAGTCTCCAAGTAAAGTACATCCGCGGAATAATATTGCAAATGCTCAAATAAAGAAACAAAAAGGAAAAAAAAGAGGTAGGAAGAAGAACTAGCAACTTCATACTGAAGAAGATGAAGATGACGGCTCAACGAAGTAGACACATATCTTAGATTGTCAATATGTTTCTTGCTCAGAATCATCATGGAGGGTACTCAATTTTGATATCCAGTTTCGATACCAAGTGTGTAGAAAGATTACCTTTTTTATTTGAAAAGTCATTTACTACAGCCTAAAATTGATCCCAATGCAACAAAAAAATTCTTCATTGGTTGGTAGCCAATTAGAACTATCCAAAATCAAGAGAACTCAAAATTAGAAGGGAAAAAAATGAATCCGACTTTCCAAGACATCTCACTTGGTGTAAAAAAGAAAAGGACGGAAGGAGGATAGGAAGAGGGGTTGTATTTACTACATTAATCCTTCTTAATTACGGAGAAAGATAGTATATTTATTCGCAAAATACTTTTGATCGAAGCTTTACCTTACGGAATGTTGATCGAAACTTTATCTTATGGAATGTTGCAAAGGGACTAAACTCCTACGTCTTGGGATGAAATTCTAATGTTTAAGGGGTAAGCGAAACTTTCAAAGAAGTTGGCATTGCACACCGTTTGGTCAAAGACGGCAAATAATACCATATGGAAGTATAAGAAGCTGCGACATTCATCGGATATTGAAGTGAGGAAACTATTTGTACTTCCACGTAACAGAACCAGGGAAATTTTGGGAACATAACAGGAAAATTTCTATGATGGCAATCAAAACTCCATTCAATACCAAAATGTTAGGCTAGGAACTGAGCAGATAAGAATTTAGCACTATAAGATATCAAAATGTTGATGGAAAAAATTGAAATAAAAGGGTTACTATAAATTGAATCTCTATGAAATAAAAAACTTGAATTCCTTTTGATCGATAAAAAAAAGGCCTTAATCTCTATCTAAGATAGTACTATTAAATCAGTGGAAAAAGAAGAAAGAGGTCTTTTCTTCAAATGATACAATGATGTATATATATATATTATTATTATTATATCTAATAGTGATACTTCAATGAAACAATTAATTGAAATAATGAATTGGATGTACAAAGTCGTCATGACTATAAATATTAAGAAAGATATCGACCAAAATGAAAGAAAGAAAAAATGGAAATAAAACTATAAAAACAAGAGTAAATTAGCGTTTGGGTAGGTTTTGATACCTCTTTGAGTTTGGATCCCAAATTTTCCGTTTTAGTGTTTGGGTCGTTGACCCGTTAGTCAAACTAATCAATGGTCAACAAGTTAGTACCCGTTATCGTCTGTTAACTTCCTTCAGTCGGTAACTCTGGTGATTGGATTGTCTTCATTCCTTATCTTAATTTTTTCATAAGCTGGGCCCCTAAGAGCATCTCCAACAAAGGGTGAATTTTTTTCTTTTCAATGACACATAGGATTTTAGACCCCCGTTTGGCATAAATACATCTCCAACAGTGGGGTCCTAGAAACTAGGAGGGACTAATTACTAAATATGAAGGTGTTCAAGAAAGTGTTATATACACCTCCAGATCCACCTCCATGTCATATTTTTCACTATTTTTCTTGACAAATTCTCTACTGTTGGAGATGGTCTATTAAGTATGAGGTCCTATATTTAATCTATGTGTAGACCCCATAAATAAAAAGACTAAATTAAAAAGCCACATGTGATTTTTTGCACCTACTGTTGGACAAGCTCTAAAGGCGTCGCCTATAAAAACCCAAATATATTGAAACTTCTTTTCTATCGTACAAAACCAAATTAAAATCATTATAAACTAGATAGGGTTTTTTCTTGAAACTGATGAACTGAAATGAATTTTAAAAAGAGTTAAAAAATTGATTTTTATTGAGTTGCTCAAAAGTATTAGCTTAACAAGATGATTATTAGGTCGAGAAAGTGGAGAAGGTTTAAACCAAGAGAAATCATGATTATTGTTGGAGGTTTGAAAATTGGGTTTTTCTTCATACAACAGCGGAACATGATTATTATTGGAGGTTGAAAATTGGTGTTTTCTCCACAAAGTACCAGAAGAAGAGAGATGGAATGATTTATTTCACAATGTGGTTTCAAATAGGTTAGGAATTTACTATCAAAAGTTAACTCTAAGTGGAAGATTGACCAAGCATACGATTGACTTTGTTTGACTAACGGGTCAACGATCCAAACACTAAAACAGACAGACTTAAGACCTAAACTCAAAAGAGGTACCAAAATGCACGACCCAAATACAAATGCCTTTAGTTGTCATTGTCAAAGGTATACATAATAGACGTATTTAAAATTAATATGTTTTTTTTTAAGTATACGGAAAAAAAAATTGGACTAAATAAAGAGATTTTTAGGGTTAGAATTGATAGATTTCTTACTAGATTATTGGAGACTGGCCAAACTGAGGGACAAGGACAGTGGAAGGATAGAGTGTGGATGTTTCACCTTGAACAGACAGAAGTTTTAAAAATATGTTGGGTTACTTGAGAATCTTAGAGATAGATGGACAAGCATTATAACCTTTATGTTAATTTGTATGCATTACAGGCAGGAACATATAGTTTTTGTTAGGGTGTTTCAATTAGAAGGTACACTGCAAGCCCATGACTTTTGAATTTTCCCTTTTTATGATGAAGCATTTATTATAATATTATTTTCTTGATGAGTCTCTATATAAGGCATCCAAGATAGGGACAAACCCCATTGTTTCCACGTTGTTTCTTTTGGTTTCGTTAATCTCTTTTCTCCTTGCAATGGGTTTTTTTGCCTTCTTTCAATTTAGGGATGGTTATTTGTGTGAAATATGATCTAATTTCATTGTTTATTTTTGTTGCCACGGGTACCCTCAAGTTGATGTAACCGGGTTCATATAACAACATCAAAATATAAATTCATTCTGCTAATATTATTCCGATATCAAATAATGAAATCTTTGGGTTCAATTTTCGATGTTTTTTAACTTTTCGCTTTCTTAGTGATGCAGACAATTACTATTATATTTGTTTTTGATTTTCTTATAGGTGCACGATTTATTTATTTATTTTGCGACTTCGGTTAGAGTAAAAGGTAATGATTTTGATTTTTCTTTTCATTATTTTTTTAATTTTCTGTGTTTAATTTTCGATTGTGTAATATACAAATTTAATATAAGTCTGTAAAAGAAAGAAAACTGCATACAATAAGGGATTTTGGAGATCGAGGTCAAACATATCCAAACAGATGCTACCTGAAAACATCATAGATGCATTTGTTCACCGCTGCCACTGTGAAAATTTATAGGTGCGAAGCCATAACTTTGAAGATGTCGGCGTTCACTAAGTTAATTATTTCCTGAGTTTATTTTTGACAATAATGGGAGTATCCAACCCAAGTTTCATGGCATTAACCCAAAAAATCTATTTCTGATTTCGAGGAAGAGAATGGTTTTATTTATTTTTGTTTATGACCTTTTTGTATCCACTAAAATTTATACATGCTCTAAACGTGTTAAATATCTTGAATGGGGTGCTTTATGTGTTTGGTTGAGTAGCTTGCAGCTCAAACGATGGTACTTCTTTTAATTTACTGTTACCATATTTTTATCCTCCAAAGACAATTTTACACCGCCCATGGCATGAAATATCTTGCATATGAGGAGTATCGATTTAGTAATATTGATACCATCGAATTAAAACTGGAAATTTGGCCCCTTTGGACTTGGTAAGCGAAGGAGAACTATGATCTATAAGCAATGCTAGATGTATTTGGTAAATGAAATATTGAGCTTCGGCATACTATACGAGATTGTACTGAAACATAAATATAGTGGTTTATAGTTGATGATGGATATACGGGGAAATGCCACCAATCAGATCAATAAGGCTAATTACATACCAAATTATCACCATATGTAGTACTTCACAGTTTGTTGGAAGATATACAAAGATACCTTCATATATAAATTATTATTTTTTTTAAAATAAATAAATAAAATTTGTTTGGATGCAAGTGCAGTCCGTATATTAGCAATGACTGATTTTGTTTTTTACAACAAAATTTAAGGAGGTTTCCTCAAATAAAGTGGCCAAGGTTTTTAGCAAGATCGACGTATACCGAGATGTTTATAAAGTAACAAGCTAGCTCATGGTAAAGAAACACATGAGGTTTTATGATTTTTAAGTATGCATTCCTTAGTAATGGAATGCACCCGAAATCATTGAAGAATAAAAGGATAGAACTATAGCATATAAAGGAGAAAATAGTTTCTGATATTAACACATATATAATGTAACTCACCAATAATAAGAATTGTGTTAATATATGAAAAGGATTGGTAATTTCAAGACTAATTAGGTTGTATAAAAATCAAGAAACCTTCTAGTCGAGACCGGCCTTTTTAGACAAATATTGGCAATACATACATATTCTCTGCACAAAAATGTAGAAAAACAATAAAACCGAAGGTTTAAAACTAAACATGCGACTCAATTTCATAACATTTATATGATATGACCAGCACGAAATAACTTCATAAAAAATTAATAATAAACAAATCTTACATCGAATTTTTTGATTGCCCATCACATTGTCCAGTTTAAACGAAGTAAATTTGAACATAATGTATGCCCACAAAAAACCAAAAACTTATAGGAACTGAAATATGTATTTACTTCTAACACCTCTTTGAACCTGTTATAAAATAAATACATATTCCTTCACTGATTATTAATACCAAGTAACCGTAAAGGGAAAAAGGCCTTGCCTATATGTTGTTTTTCGGAGGTAATGACACATAAAGGTATCCTCCAACGTCATTGAAACTAGCATCTCTGTGTCCGTTAGAGCCCAGTTGATATAGTATGTAAGTGATCAGGGAGGATAACCTAAAGACAAATTTCACCGTGAATTCTAAAGAGACATTTACAACTGGTTCAAAATAAAGAGGTTGAAGAAATTGTATTCTAGAAGATGGAAATTAACCACATAATTCAAGAAGTTGGAAAAATATAGTTACAGATATTAAATGAAAACAAAATCGAATATATATCTGTAATATTTATATTATGTACATTCCACTAAATTAGTACACTGGTATCTCCCTTTAAATGAAGATCGATCATCTAAGCATGTTGAACGAACAGAAAAATAAGAATTAGGATGATATTAAATGCTCATACTTCGACTACAAAAAATTTAACAAACAAAAAGCGTAAATTGTTACAACAAGATTATAGGAAGAAAGAAAATGAGCAATCCAAAATACTATACCCATTTAAGAAAGATCTCATATTTGCATAAATTAGCAACCAACATGGCATTATGCATGCATTTTCAAACAAAAGGGTTCGGGACATACATATAGGGTTAAATAAATGGTAAATGATCTTGGTCATCTGGCGCAGATACCTTTCTATTTTTTTGCACACTATGGATAGTTAGAAACTGTATCTGCATGGGGTAATGATATTACACATATACGATCCAGGTCTTAAGTAATTATGTCAATCTAGCAATATGATTTTGTATATGCTATTATCCTGAAGAAATTAGGAAATTTTAACCATACAAATTTTCTTATGCGTTGGAGTCAACATGTTGGAGGAAAACTTAGCGTGATTTCGTGATGTACATCACTAATTTGGTTCTAACATACGCAAAACTGAAAAAATGAAAGACCCATTTTATATATGGGATGGTATTATTTAACGGGATATAACAGTGTCGTCCCTAGCTTCGATACATTGCTTTGCAGGTTCTTATACCAACAATTCATATGTAGGATATATATAGTCGAGCTAAAAGGAAATTAACTATTATTATTATTAGTACAATGTTAAATTAGTATTGAAAATGTAACCTATAATTTCATTATTGAGAACCAGACGAATGTGTACTTTAACCCTCAATATTTTTCTCGGGCCTTTTGCTTTATGGATCATAGGGGGCATGTTACCTTGATTTATCCCCTCTTTTTTGTCTTCATTCTCCTTTTTTGGGGTATAATCAATGAATTTCTTTCCTTATTGATCAAAAGGAAAAGGAAAAAGAAAAAGAAAAAGAAAATATATATTGTATGAGAAAAAAATGAACACTATGTATACACATAATGCCTAAAGTATATAATATAAATATCATGTCGAAAAAACTCCATATAATACATGGGGTCATCTTATGATGCACAAGATCACTCTATAATTCAAGACTATCCGGAAACTACGCAATGAAATATTCAATAACTATAGGTCAATTTTCACCCATAATACAATGGATCATCTTATAATTCATGAGTACACATATATTTACCCAAATTTTTTCACCAATTATTCGCGCGGGTACAAAATTCAATTAAACTATGGATTGATATTATATTAACATTTCAATCCTTTTATCTTTTAGGCACGCGGTCTCTTTATACATAACCTATCATATAATTACTAACTTCACCGTATCCAGACGCGCTATTTTTTGAGGTATGAGCTTATTAAAATAGATACTAACAAAATATGCGCTATTTTTTTGAGGTATGAGCTTATTAAAATAGATATTAACAAAATATGTTTTTCTAATGAAACTAATTTTAGAACATGAATATTTCATAAACAAGAAACAGGCTCGTGCATCGCACGGGTTAAAAACTAGTACTTCCAATTTGACACAAATACACCCCAAAATCGATATCTAACAGATTAAGAGTCTCTTTTAGCTATTACAAAACAGTTTTGTTACAAATATTTGTTGTATTTGTAAATGTACCAAAATTATTTAGTAACGCTTATGACTGTTAGTAATTTACTTGTAAACAAAATATTTTTGGGCTCCCAACAATTCGGGGCCTAGGCGAAGACGGCCCTAACTAGTGTAAATAATCTCTTTTTTTCTCAATATATCCTTCCTATTTCAAAAAAAAAAAAAAATTTGGATACTACAGTAAGATTCGATTCTCGTCATCTAAGCATTACATAAAAATATAAAAAAAAGTATTAAAAAAATATAGATGAAATGGTAGTAATGGAATGATTATTCAATCACCATCCAGAAATATATTATCCGATAAAGTGCCTATTCTGTTTGCCATATAGGAGCCACCACTCATTCCTCGATCACAATTCACACGTAGCTACTCTACCTCATGCCATGCATCATTTGGTATATCTTTTTTGTAATTTTGAAAATGATGCTATTATTATATGTGCTCTTTTTGCGGCCATTTGGAGCCGCGACCACCAAATGATGCTATCCATTCAATCTTGACCACCAGAATTAATTTATTTAAATTTTGGTCGAAAAAAAATAATATTAATCATTATGTTGTTTACGTCTCCTACAAGGTCCAAGGACTCCCATTCAATCTCCCATTAGCTTGTCTCACTGCCCCACACAGCACACACTAGTGCTTGTCTATAATGGAAAGTAAGAAAGTTGAGCTAGGGGAGGCATACTCTAGATGGTGGTGGACAACAAAACTACAAACGGAACAATTTGCGGTGACAAAAACTATTATAGTTTTTATTCTCCGAGGGAGTAGTTTGGTTATAATTTAGTTATATTGAAGAGATCGTACGAAGGATCGGGGTAAAGTGGCCAGCATGTGAAAAGCATGGAGAATTATATTCAAGGTGTATTGCCGATGTCACTTAGTAGATTCATATAGTCTCTTGGTGGAGATAACAATGACCTAAGTTAGAAATTTAACTATTATTTCGTCTAAGCTTAGATTGGAATGCTGGTGTGCCACTTGGGTTTTGCTACTGTGATGACATTTATTTATTTGTTTTGATTCGCAAAGGGCAAAATAGATTAGAAAAGTCAAAACTCCTCCGCAAGATGGTAAAGAGCAGACTGTAAAAAAATATAGGAAACAAAAGCTCAATTATAACAGACCTCCTACGAAAAACCAAAATGCAGCAAAAGAAGACTGATGCATTATTGCTTCCCAGTTGTACAAAACAGAAACACATTAGTGATGACATGTACGGAGCAACATTAGTAGTGCATGAAACACTTTGACATTAGTGTTTTCTTTTTTCTTTTTTTTTTCCTTTTTAGTGCTGCTTCCGATGGCTGTCGCTAGATCCATAAACCTTGTTTCGTGTTAGAAAAACCAATCATTAATATTGAAATGCCTCTAACGTTATTTTACTAAATAGAAAATTAAAAGAAATTGACATACATTATTAATCACAGTATAATATAAGTGGTACAAAATTTACTCTTTTTCATTTTTTAACCGTAGTGCGGAGTGGCACAAATAGTCAACCATATGAAAGTTACGTACCCCCGATGGCTAAATGCCATTTATGAAACTGGACTGCAGATTTTGACCACCGTAAGAAATACGAAACCCATCCTCAAGTATGGGAAAGGGACGGCCGCACCGGGAATATGCTTCCAACTACAATATATATCCTGCGCCAACTGAAAGAACGAGAACAACTTGATCTGTGATTCTTATTTCGTGAGAATCAGATTTTGACACAAGGTTCTATTCTGGTTGCTGTCTAAATATTAGATTAGACGACATATCGTGTCTGATGCGAATAATTAAAAAGTATATTAAATCTGGATGATGGTGCCGATAATGGGATGACTCAATAGCCATCCACATCAATTATCCGATAAAGTGCAACTAATTCTGTATGGCTGCCAGCATTTAGGAACCTCAAATCACACGTATCTTTTCTAGGCTTCTAGCCATATGTCATACTCACTAATTTTCATTTTATTTTATGTCATCAATTACACGATAAAGTGCAAGCTCTGTGATGCCAGCCATATAGCATTTTGGAGAAAGAGGCAGAGACCTAATGAAGAGGATCATTGTCTGTCAAAATTTTGTTTGTTTTTGCCTTTTGGTGGAGCCATTCAACCAAAATAAGGATGAGCCATAAATTTATCAGAAGAATTTGTTTGATTTGTACCGGTCTTTAGGTTACACCTCGTGGAAAGGATAATGAGCAATGCTTTTGATGAACGTTATTTTGGGAACTCTTCTTTTTTTGAGGGGACCATGGTGTTTTAGGCACCCGATGATACTATTGTTTAGGGGTGTCCTAAAAAATATTTGATTACTAATTTTCCCTTTACCCTAATTGTAATTAATCCTAACTTAATAACCGTAATTAACTTAATCTAATATATAAAAGATTTCTAACCTATCAGACCTAAAAACAAAAAGAAGAAGAGTTTCTTCTCCTCTCCTACCTCCTGTTCTACCCCATTTTCACATCGTTTTCATCGATTAATCGTCGATTCATAAAATTTTCATCGTCGATTAATCAATCGAGTATAAGAATGGTGCTTGAAAGCAAACTAAATGAGTAACGGGAAAAGGTCCCCATTAGGACATCTAGCAAATCGAGAAAAGTTCATTGGAGATTGACAAAGTAGTGGAAACGGGAAGACAATTGGAGATTCAACCCGAAGTGGGCATGGGAAAGATCGCGAGGTAATTTTAACCAAACCCATTAGTTTTAATTTTATTTTGGTTAGTTTAATTGAATAGAAATCATCAAAATAGGGTTTGAATGTAAGTAATGGTGCTTGGTTAGGTTAGTAGTGGAACTCAAAAACCCTGGTTTGGTAACAAGAACTTCACGAAAAGGAAGAACAAGAAGAACTGTTCGGTTGATTACGATTGAACAATATGTAACCGAACTATTGGTTGTTATTTCGCTAATTTTTCAAAAAGCCATCTTCTAAACGAACTCTTCCCATTTTGCAAAATAAAAAATAATTTCACTTTCCAACCGAGGAACTCAACTAATTTACTCACTACTTTGAGTTCTGGAGTTAACCGAACTTTGTCAAAATAATTAGGTTAGTTCGCACAATATTTTAAAACAATTTCTCAACCGAACTCTAAACATTACAAAGAAAACAAAAAAAACCTATGTAACCGAACTGCTCTTATTTTCCCACTATGTTGAACTATCATTTAACCGAACATTATGTAATCTGTTCGGTTGGTTCGCAATATTTTGTTTATCGAACTACAAACCGAACTCCTTGCTAATTGCATATATGTTGAGTTCGGTTTGTTCGCAAGAAAAATTTCAAACCGAACTCCTCCCTAATTTCATAGAATTTTGAGTTCGGTTGTTTAGCAAAATAGCTGTACCAACCGAACTCAGTGCTAATGTCATTCATGTCGAGTTCGGTTTTTTCGCAAGAAATAGTTAGTGCTAATTGCAAACCGAACTCTAGCCCTTAACAGAATTATGAGTATGAAAATCATTTTTGAATGAAGCTAATATGTTTTGTTTTCTTGGTTAGGGGAAGAGCGCCAAAATCAAACCAACCTTCACTGGAAGAACTTAGAACTCCCACTCCTCGAGGCCAAAAACACTTAGGTTTTAATAAGCGTGGAACCAAATATGTTAAGCATGGAGGTGGTTCAACACCGGGTGTTGTCATCCAAGATGATGTCAATAGAGATAATGTTGACAATGTTATACAGCAATTTAATCAAGAGATTGTGGAAGAAATGGGTAATCAAGAACATAATCAAGGTGGATAAGAGGAATCACCCGAAGAAGGAGGAAATGAAGATGAACAAGGAGATGACAATGATGACAGTGAAGAAGATGGAGATAATGAAGATGATGAATCAGAGGAGGAAGAGGATGAAGAACAAGTAGAAATAGTTAAAAAACCAAAAAAAGACCCTGAAAAAGCCTTTTGCTAGATATGCATACATTCCTGATGATACTTTGTGTTTGTCCCCAAAGAACCCAACTTATGGTACTCCAAGAGATGAAGGGGAGGTATTGATTGGCTACAAAAACTTATGGGCTGCCAAGATTTATGCTACAAAGGTATTTAATCTTATACATGAATATTTCTTTGTCATATATTTTTCGGTATATATTAGTAAATAAGATATGATGTTGTATTTGTAGGATCATAATAATGCTGTTCGTGTTTTGAAACGTCAAAAGAACAAGAAATGGGATATAGGGAATGAGTGTGATGAGGTCAAAGTTGGCCGTATTTGATTGTGTACTATGGTACGCGATACAACATGCGCACCAAAAATTTGATGTTGTCACTGTTTCCGCATTTGCCGAGAGGGTTTATCCTGAGACCGAAACCTTTCATGTACTGTTTGGTGAGATGGCAATCACTCCGGATGATTGTTTTTGAATCACATGCCTACCAATTACTGGAACAAGTGTTCGAGATGGGTACGATCCCTCCATGAGTTATGATCTTCTTGAACAATTGGTGGAGAGGTGTCTAGGATGGAGCGCTAAGAAGGCACATTGTGAGTTTAGAAGAGCTGCAAAAGAGCCTGATGAAGGTGGTGAGTATAATGAGTTAAACTCAGACCGGTCTTACAAGAAGAAGTTGAAAGTCTTGTTAAAAGAGTTTGGAGGGACGAAAGATTTGGTTGCCAAGGGAAAGTTGGTCATGACAGAAGAGAAGATTAAACACCATGGTTTGCTTATTTGTTATATCAACTAGGAACCATTTTCTTCCCACACTTGAGGTCATTGGTAAATGCCCATTACCTCCAGCTATTGGACCCCCTTAATGAGGTGAACAACTATTCTTGGAGAATTGTGGTTCTATCGTTAAATCAAGCGGAGCTCGGGAAAAAGCTTCGAGGCTTAAGTGTTTATATTTTGGAGGCTTATACACCCTTGTTCGGGTACCCAGTGTTAATTTATCCTTTGTGTTTTTCCAAGATATGTTTGCTAAGTGAATGAATGTATATTTTTACTAATGAATACATATTTACTAATCATATGTGTGGTTTCTTCTCATAGGTTTGGGTGTACGACCACTTCCCAAAACTGAAATTGTCTTACTCCACTCCTTGGCCTTATGGGCAACCCTCACAATTTGGTAAATATGAATTTTGGACTGCAAATGAAGGGTAAGAAAAATAGGTTGTTGAGGTTGAGAGACAAATTGGATAATGCAACGCTTGGAGATGTGGTTTTCCATCCATACAAGCTTCAATCGGATGATTTAAGAGGAAGATGTTGAGCACATTGATTTCTCACCTATTTAGACTTTATAAAGGCCGTTGTTTTATCACATCGGTTGTACAATGTACAATCCTCGAAGAGTAATGAGACAATTATCTTGTGTCCAAAGTGTCCCAATGAGAGGATAAATTCAAATTCAAGGTGATGAAGCGGGGAACTAAGAACACCGAAAAGAATTTTGTTCAAAGTACAATCTGCTCCATCAGTGGACCAATGGAACAACTGTGAGGATTATTATATTACAGTTCAAGAGTTAGAAGATTGTTATGGTGATCCAAATCTGCTGCTGAAGAAGGGTATATGGAATGGTATGAAATTTTTTCTCATCCTCGTGTAATAAATACACAACAACAAGCCCGTCTTTGAAAGCAAAATCGAGGCGGTGGAGAAAGAGACCCAGGAAAATTATGAAGCATACCCCAACCTGTGGTGATGAAGCATTGATCTTATGGAATTCGGCGGTAAGATATTTACTCTTATTTTTCCTTTTTATGAATTGATTAAGCATGCAAATATAGGAAATTTATACTTGTTTATGATTTTCATTGAAAAAAGGTGAAGTCAAGTTCTAAATTGTTGAAGAAAATGATGTCAAAAATCCGTAGTGGAGGCGGAGTGAACATCTGCTTGAACAAACGGAACTCTACAACCAATGGACAAATGTTTTTTCACCAACACCGCTGATCAAAGCCAGAGCATGCCGATGAAGAGGTCGACGAGAAGGGGAAGGTTCAAGTCGGATGGTTGAACAACAAAGCGATGGAGATGACACTCCTAGTGACGAAGGACAGACTAAAGCTCCTAAAGCATGAGGTAGAAAAGTATCACGTAGTGGTCGTCATGAATGAGTGATTGCAAGAATTAGTAATTTGGCATTTTATGTTTAGAATACGTTTTTATTCGGATTTGGGACTTTGTTCTCTTATGTTTGGAAGACCTTTTTATTCTGGATTTGGTACTTTGTTCTCTTATGTTTGGAATACCTCTTTATTGTGGATTTGGTAGTTTGTTTTCTTATTTTTTTGTTTTAGTAAACGAATTTCATGTTTTTGTTTCTAATTTGTGTCTAAGTTCGGTAAGATATAAACGTTCGGTTTGATCGCAACTACAAAATTCAACTTAATGAACACTACCAAAAAAAAAAAAATTCTGAGTGATGGTTTTGATCGCAATTAAAAATTCAACCGAATCGAACACTACCCAAAAAAAAAAAATTCTGAGTGATGTTAGTTTTTTATACATACCCCTTTCTCTTGTGGCTAGCATAGGATTCTCTGTAAACCATTTCAAAGTTTTGCTTTCTTTTCCATTCAAACCTAATCATGGCTCTCTTGGCATGCTCTCTAGCCCAATTCTTGCATCAATAGGTTGATCAAATACCAAATCATTGGCATAGTGATGGGATGTATCTTAATACAAGATACCAATTGGAAAGGTTGATCATCCATTGGTATATCTTGGCATTCAATCTACAAGAAATGGAACAACATCAATTGCAATCACAACGCGTTGGTAAGCTATTAATTTAAGCGCGTAAATGAACTACAAATTGAGTGAACAAACCAAAAGGCCATATAATCGAACATATAAAGTATATGTAGTTCGATTACAATATATTTTACCTAGGTCAAAGAATACAAGAACTGTAACTATTCATTTTTTTTAGGATTCATAAGTTCGGTTAGGTATGCTCTTGGGATCAAGTATGCTTTAAAAATAACAGAACTGCATAATTAAGTACTCTTATATTTTGTAGAACTGATTCGGTTAGATAATGGCTTTACGAGAAGTGTGCGAACAAACCGAACTTTGTATGCTAAGTTTAATCTTGGTTTTACGTAAAGTTCGGTTGGTTAATAGTTGCAAAGCAACAAGAACTTTTGTACATTAAAGTTAAATCATAAATTTACGTTAAGTTAATTTAGTATATTGGTTGTAAACAACAAGAACATTACAATCGGAATTCATCAAACTTCCATCAACGATGGTTCGGTTACCTGCGTGTTTGTCTAATGTAATGAAGCGCATATCGAGATGAGTTCGGTTAGATGTTCTTCACCTCAGAATCGAATCTGCGTATCCAGATGAGTTGGTTAGATGTTCTTCACCTTTCTTAATAGAACTACTTAAAAAATTTACATTTGGTTTGAAAATTTGGAGCAACTAGACCAACATTAGCTAAGTTTGGAGCATACTGGATACCCAAATGCTCTTCTCGGTTGTAGTTGATAAAATCCATCATTTTCATATTGAGATTGAGTTTGTGGAAGAATACATTCACCATCTAAGAAATTACTCATATCCAGGATCATTGTGAAGATTAACAAATACTCTAGGAGTTAATGGAGATGAAGAATCGGATGAGCTTTCATCACTAGAATTCCCAAGCGTAGTGAATGTGAAATAATGTTTTTTCCATGGTTTTTCTCCTTCTTCTTCTCTAACTTTATCCTCTAAAAAATTCAATTTCTTTTTTAATAACTCATGTTTTAATCTAATCTCACTAATCAGTTTTTTCTTAATCATTTCAATAATGATTTCACTAATCAAAACCAAAAGATAATTAAAAGGGTATTTTAGGTAATAAAAAAAATATTAGATTAGGGCACCCCTACCCAAAATAACATCATGGCCTCCTCAAAAAAAGAAGGGTCCCCAAAATAACGTTCCTTTTCATATCTTATCCTGAAGTTAATTTTTTGCATTATCTTGGCCCATGCAGAGCAGAGGCCTTAGAATTATATGTACTTATGTAGTGATACAAAGATCTAAATAGCTCAGACAGGGAACACACAAATCCCTAATCGGCTAATCCACTTAAAAGATCATGGGCTCTTATATACATATTGTTCTATGAACAACCTAAATTTTCAGCCCATATTGTTCTATGAGCTCTTATATACATATTTTTCTAGGAACACAGTTCACCAACATGTTCAGCTCTAGGGGCCGGACACGGGTGGGATTCTTAAATCCGCACATTTTAGCGGTTTGGGTGCGGTTGGGTTTTGAAAACCGCGGATTATCCGCACCGTAGGGCAGTCAAGGGATTTAGTAAAATTCTTAAGGATAATATGGGAATTGTGATTTTTATATATAATCATCTTTATCTTTTTAAAACCTAATAGCTTCATTTCATTTTTATTTTTTTGGAGAGGACGAGACCTACTACCATCAGTTCTTCTCCCCTGTTCAAAAAAAAAAAAACCCATCAATTCTTCTCTGAGCAGCATCATCTCCTTCGATTCTTCTTCAATTAGTTTTAATTAGGTTGGAATTTCTTATGACATCTTTATCTTTTTGCAGAGAAGTAACGATTAACTGTTAGCAGAGAAATTAATTTTTTTGATTTGTTTCCCCCAAATCGATTGCATGTTAGGGATTCAATCGATTTCTTCTTCGCTTGTTCTTCAATATTAGCTGGTGGTTAATGGAGGAATTGGTTGCTGCCGTTAATAAAGTGTCTCTGTTGATAGAGAGCAAAAAATGGAACGAGGAGGTAGCAACAGAATCCAGATCCAAAGAAAGTCGTCAATTGAAACTGAGCCAAGAACGCTAAACATTCATCAAATTCATTTTGCGAGAGTGAGTTATTCATTCCATGTTTGTTTTACACTGATTTTTCTATAAAAGATGATCCCTGGATATGTATTGAAGTTATTTTTGTTTTGTTTCTCTAGGAGGCAGCTTTGTTTGTTCATATTTACAGAGGTACGATTGTTTTCTTTCGCTTATTATGTTTCATTTCATGAATGCATTTTTTATTCTACTCCTGCGGGTGTTAAGTTGATTGGTGAACTAATTGAAGAAGAGATGAGACGTCTGTATATGTGGTTTGAATGAATTCTAAGAGATGGGTTCGATCTGTAATTACAGGGAGGAGATTGGTTGCTGCTGGTGAAAGAATTAAGCTGACATGGGTTACAATGGTGGAGTTTGTGAAATCAGGGTGTTAGGTTTGGACCGTTTGGTGGTAGATTGGATATGAAGAACTGGAACAGATGAAGCTGCTGAAAGATTCAGGGAAGACCTTGTGCATTTGAATTAGTACTCTTTTGTGTTAAAGAGTTGTCTGTAATTCTAGTTTCTATATTATTTTTTTTGATTAAACCGCGGATAATCCGCAACCGGCCCGTACAATCCGCAGATCCGCAGAGGATAAATCCGCGGTTGATTGGGCCGGTCACGGTTCCATTTTCCAAATCCGCAACTTTTACGGTTCGGTTGCGGGTGACCCCTAATCCGCAACCGTCCGTCCGTTGCTCACCCCTATTCAGCTCTAGTTTTCTTATGAATATTTGTTTTATCGTACACAAATTTACATGTATAAGATTAAGTTCTCTACATAATACCAACACCAAACAGCATAGATGTTTGAACCAGTTTCAACTTTAAACCCATGCCTTAAGGAGATAGGAGCTTCTGAGAGATGGATGATGGACTCCATGGACTTCTTGGGCTGCTGCTCAACTTACAAAGTCTGTAAACTGCACCTCGTTATGAAATATTCCAAGAGTATGTGCATTGAATAGAACTGCTCCTCTGTCATTGACTCGCATGCCTGAACCTGTTGGGAAGTGCACATTTTTGGTTACAATAGAAGATTCTATGATAACTCTATAACTGACAGAGCAGTATGAGAACCATATGCTTATATCCTGAGTGCATGTGTGCATTGTGCAATGAATGGTGTAAAACACAAGACATACCTCAATCAAGTCACCATATCTTCTGTTCAAGTTCACCTCCATGTGGAGAGCCTTGGAGTGGTAATCACCAACAAATATGAGTGTCACACAATGTAACCTTTTCAATCCCCCCAGTACTGTCAAGTCTACTGCCAGCACTGAATAACTTCAAAATCATTTCAACTGTGTGATCCATTACGTAAGGGAAAATAAGCACTTGCCTTGGCCCCAACCACATAACTGCATGAAGCCTGGAAACAGCATAACTGGAAGCATAAATAGCAATAAGTTAGAGATGGTGTTCCTACACTGACAAGTAATACCTGAGCATAAAGGACTTCCCAAGATGATTAATAAAATAGCCACCAGGTTATCGAAAATCACTGTAATCTTTAATTGAAACTTTACCCGGAGTAGTCAAGGACACCCACCAAGTAACCGATAGAGCGCTCAGGGAAATCCGGGGAAGTCTTAGCAGGTCGAGAGAACCACAAGGAGATAAATATTCAAAATGCATCACTTATAGCATAAAGATGTGTAGGTCCAAGTAACCAAAACTCAAATCTATGTATTGACTTAGAAAGAAGGTGAGAAAAATGCTTTAGGAGGGCAACTGGGAGAGCTACCAACCTCATGCCCAGGAGAGGAGGACTGATGTGATGCAAAAATTGTGAGCAACAACAGAACTGCGTCAGGACAAAAAAGAAGTCCATGGAAACATGACATATCTGGTGAAAATTCCAGGAGGTGAACAATTTAGAGAGTTGACAACACGCAAAGAAGAAAACTACCCACATTCTTGCTCATCTTGATGGACGTGGAACTGTCTCCACCTCCCAGACCTTTGTCAGGAGATAGAAAGAGAATAGGTTCTTCTTCACATCGACACCTAGCAAACAAAAATGCCATTGTCAGCTAAAAACAGAACACACTAGAGTAGAAGCATGGAAGGAAGAATACTACTTAAGATTTTAAAACTGAAGCAAACTGCACCACATCATCTAGTTATCCACTTTAGATACCCCAACTTTATGATAGACATATCAAATATATAATGCATACATGCATACAAAAAATGCAGGATTAAAATTCATGAATACATATCAGATTCCACACCTGATTTCATGATTATGTACCTTCGAAAAGCTATAACCTATTCTGGAGACCGATAAGAACAAAAAACTTGTTGCTGTTGCATTTTCTCAGTGTTATAGATACAAGTTGTCATCTAAAGGTTTAAAATTATTTAACGATATTTTCCGGGGAAAGGAATACGGCAGATGGACGAATCTCAAATGGCGTCTCATTACTGCAAAGGTGCAGACACATGATTATAGTTAAGAACATCAAAGTTAGAGTTCAATAATTGATGAAGGTGTGGAACAATGCACAGATGAACACTATATACATCAAATTTCGTATTACTCACCACTTCTCTGAAACTGACAGGTGCAGAGCTCGACAAGAATTCCATGCACCAATTCTACGAGAACAGCAACTCCCAGACAGTATAATTTGGATCACAATATGATAGAGCGTTCATACCAACTCGAAGGTTTTACATTGAACCAATGTTAGAGAATTAGTCAACAGGGAAATAGTGCCCTAGGTTGGTGAAAGTTCTGTTCACGCATTATTTGAAGAAACTCAGTAGCTTTCTCAACATTTCCTCCTTCAAGATAACCCGTAACAATAGTACTAAACGTAATAGCATCTGGTCTGCAACCATTCTTTTCCATTTCAAACAGCAAATTTTCGGCCTCAAATAACAAACCTTCTTTGCACATTCCATTTATCATTATGTTATATGTTACAACGTCAGGAGCTAATCCTTTGTTTGAGATTTTAAAAAATAGTTCCCTTGCACTTTCAAATTTCGCAGCCTTGCACAACCCATCAATGACTATATTATAAATCTGAATATTAAATTTAAACCCCTTACCTTCTATAGACTGAAACAATTCCATCGCCTCATCAGTATGTCCATTCTTGAAAAGACCATCCAACATGGCACCATATGTAACTATGTCTGCATAAACACCAATTGATAGCATCTCGATCAATAGGCTGCGTGCAGCTTTAACTCTCCCACCGCAACATAATCCATCCACAAGTGTAGTGTAAGTAACTTTTGTTTGTTTTAATCCTTCTTGCTTCATTTTCTTAAAGAGGTCAAGAGCATCATCCAACCTAAAGTTCTTGCAATACCCTTTAATCAACACACAAAAATTGTGTTCATTATGTTTAAGGCCCTTATCCACCATCGAATCAAACAACCTTTGGGCTTCATCTAGCCTACCTGTCAAACACAGACCATCTATCATCGAGTTATAAGTAATTACATTAGGTTCCTTGCCTTGCTTAATCATTTCCTCAAATAACTCACCCGCGTCTCCCATCTTCCCTCCTTTTGACAGACAATTTATTAGTATACTATATGTAACTACTGTAGGGGAGATCCCTCTTTCCACCATTTCATCAAAATATCTCTTCGCTACTTTCCACTGCCCGCATTGACAAAAACCATGAATTAGAGAACTATAAGTGTAGGCATCCACAGAAATTCCTCGACCAGACATGTAATCAAAGATTCCTATAGCCTCGCTCAATCGACCTGTTTTGCAAAGTCCATTAATCAAAGAATTATAAGCAGACACATTAGGGACAACTTCCGGATCATTTGTCATTTCTGAAAAAATATTCAAAGCTTGATCCACTGACCCTCTTTTGCACAGAGTATCTATAATAACACCATACGAAACACCATTACGTTTACAATTCCATTTGTCCATTTTTCCATGCAAATGAAGAGCAGGACCAACTTCACCAATCCTACAAAGCCCAGTAATTACAGTTCCACATATAACCCCATCAGGTTCAATACCACATTCAGTCATTTTATCAAACAGTTGAAACGCAACCCAAACCTTCCCTTCCAAACAGAGACCTTTAATCAGAGAAGTAAAACTAATAATATCAGGATGAAACCCTCTCTTCAAAATCTCTCCAAACAAACAAAACCCATAATCAACTCTACCTAAATGGCAACAAGAATTTATTAAGATGTTCAATGTGATAACACAAGGTTGGATTCCAATCAGTTTCATCCTCTGATACAACTGAAACACAGAAGAATGGCATCTTATTTTACTTACTGAAGATAACAAATGATTAAATGTATCAATTGACGGAAAGGGATTTAATGTAACCAGTTTATCAAAGTAAATTATTGCATCATCAAGCTTCTTGATTTTACCGGACTTGCAGCGATCACATATTTGCAATTCAAAGAAAGTTTTGGAATTACCAGAAAAATGAGTTCTCAGAGTTCTGATTAGAATTGAAGGTAGATGAAATGGACGGTTTGTTGACATGGAATTTCTGGAGATTACTCTTCTGGTAAACATCATCATAAGATGATGAGATGAAAAAGATACACATAAAGCCTTGAATGTTGATACTCATATTATTACCGGAAAAATGAGTACTATATTCTATATTTGTATTTTCTTGAAGGAAAAGAATTTTGGGGTTAAAATAGGAAATCACGGCCATGATAAAACCTAGCGGCTAAGATTGGCCGCTGAGTTTAACTTTGGCCCAGTGGCATATGCATGGTCGCTGAGTGGCTAAGGGTTAGCCACTCAACCCTATCTAAACCACTAATGACTGGTGTATTAGACTGCTCTAGTTATTAGCATTTTGATCGGTAAAGAGTTTTGTGATGGCAAGTTTCAAAATCGGGTCACTGACATATAAGGTGTTGGAGACTAAGAATTATGGTTAGAGAAGTTTGTTATGCTGAAACCACCTCAATTTGAAGGTTCAACCGATCCACTAGTAGTTGACAAGTGGAAGGAGGACATT
>JAJJWX010004232.1:0-40897 GCA_023529315.1 Papaver bracteatum
ATGAATATAACCTCCGATAATAAATCCACCTTTGTTTTATCAAACCGGAGTATCTATCCTTGTTTATCCAAATCTAGAAACCCTACCAGCCATGTTTAGTCGTAACAGGGTGGTACCATCCATTTCACGGTCAATCACCGAGAAAAACTCGACAGAAATCAATCCAGTGCTTCCCTGGACAATACGCAGCTATACATCAGTTTCCTTCAAAAGTTTTGAAGAAGAAAGGGTCACCCCCTATCCAGAGTAGGGGTGCGACTAGCATCTACCTATGGAATGTCTCTTAGGTTGCTCCTTATCCAAACCGGGGGTCCTTTTAGCAAATATTCTCCAGGGTGCCTTTGACAACTTTTCGAGCAAATTTTTCCAAAATTGTTTATTGGCCAAAAATACCTACACACACATAAAATACCATAATAAGTACAAAAATGAGCACTATCAATGTATAGAAGTGAGACAAATTAGACACCAAAATATATCTATCAAATACCCCAACTTAATATTTGCTAGTCTCTAGAAAAAATAAACAAAAATACAATCCTCAACTTCACTGTCAGAGTATCATTGATCAAGATGAAGTATAATAGTTTTGAGAATTTCAGGTGTCTCTAGTAATGAATATAGCATTTGAGGGCTTACCAGAGGTATACCCACAAACCTATACCTTAATTCTAAATAACACGATAACCTTGAAGCACTAAAGAATCTCCTTTATTGTCATACTTATTGACTACAAGAGTAAAGTACCTTGATGCTAAATTCCACTTATGTACACGAAGTTACACTCAAGCATACTAAAATTCATATATAAGTCACGAGATCTCTACCAGATAGTTTCACTATGGACATCAATATAAATTGAGGTCAAACTAATCATGGATGAGTCAAGAAGATGGATATAAAGTAGATGGTTTTTGATGTGTACTAAGTGAACTAGTGTTTCATATCTGTCTCAAGGCTCCGCCCAAAATAAATATCCTAATGGTGAAGATACTAGTCCACTAATATCAACACACACGACATATAGGGAACCAGTGGTCGATAATCCTAATTCTAGATCAACTCGTCGGCATATACAAAGGGAATGGTTGATTTATTTACCCGAACATTAATAATAACATTTTTTAACAACATGATTAGATCTTATAGGATCCAAGTTGCATGCTTCTTGTCAGTTACATAGTGATCTAAATTGGATCTGCATTCCACGCTTGTTTAAGCGACGAGACGGGGAGAACACACACATATTGCTATCCAAGTGTTAATATTTATTCCGATTGGTCTAATTAGTAACTCAATCACTCTATTTCACCCTAGCATTGTTAACAACTTGAATCGTGAGCCCCACATAATCACTTAGAGAAACATAATTTAAAAACAAATCAAAATAAAAATAAGTGAAAAGGACTCAACGAGATGGTGAAACTATCATGTTATTTCTAACTTTTGAGCTCTGTGCATTTTATGAATAGACTCTTCTAGATGTTTCATCTAATCGTTAGTTCCTCAACTCCTACAACCAAAATACTTCCATCACTTAGATTGGTTAGTGCCATCCTTAATAAGCATAAACACCTAGGAGCTCTGAGTTTATTTATTACAACTAAAAGGTAACAAAAAGTTTTCTACCCCACCCCCAACAAATCTAACATTGTCCCTCAATGTTTCTAATTAAACAGTACAAAAATAAAAATAACATGAGGAAATAGTAAAGAGAGAAGTCGGAAAGATAGTACTGGGTGAAGTATAACCAAAAAACCTAGAAAAATAATATACAACATACAAAACCGCCTCAATGATCAATCAAGGTAAACAAGGTCCTCGTAGGGACCTCCTCAACATCTTTTGAATGGAAAGGCTCTAAAAAGGGCTTCAATCGCTGGACCGTTAACCTTTGAAGAACTACTACCATCGGTGTCTCAATCTCAACGGCGCCATGAGGAAAAACAAGACGGACCACAAAAGACCGGTCCACCAAAGAGCGCAATTTCCGTGGAATAGATGCAAACAAGTATCATACGAGAAGAACTTTTTGACCTAGATAAAATGACTTTGTAAAATATTCTTATCGTGCACAAGTTTCATTTTGTTATTATACTCCTTGGAAGACTATCGTATGCATATCTACGAATCTGCGTCCGCTCATTGAATTTGGAGATTTACATGAGCTCTGCCTTGTCAAGTGAAAAGTTTGTCGTATAACCCAATAGGCTCTATGCTCTAACTCAGGGCAGGTGACATGCCTTTCCAAATACTAAACGATAAAGGTGACATTCAATGGGTGTCTTAAACAAAGACGGTAAGCCCATAAGGCATCATCAAGCCTCAACGACCGGTCTTTCCTATTAGGATTCTTCTTTCTCTAGAATATTTTTAATTTCCATATTAGAAACCTACTTGACCACTAGTTTGTGGGTGATATGAGGTTGCTACTTTATAGGTAATACCATATTGTTTCATCAAAAGTGCAAACGGTCTATTACAAAAAATGTGAACTCCATCACTAATTATAAGCACGCGATTGTACCAAAAACGTGTAAGTATATTCTCTTTCAAAAATCGAATTACGACCCTATGGTCATTTGTTTTGCAGGAACCACCTCAACCCACTTAGACACATAGTCTAAGCTGACAAGTATGTAAATATAACCAACAAATTAGAAATGGACCCATAAAATCAATGCCCCACACATCAAAAAACCTCAATTACTAAAATAGGGTTCAAAGGCATCATATTTTTATGAGAAATGGTTCCTAACTTGAAAACTCTCCACAAGAAACACAATGACTATATGAGTCTTTAAATTAAAGGCCGATAAAATCCACCTTTTACCAAAATCTTAGCGCGATCTTCTTAGCACTAAAATGACCCCCATGCATGTTCATGACAAAAGGAGATAATACTAGACTGGTCACTCTCAGGTATACATCTCCTAATAATCTGGTATGGACAATACTTAAACAAATAAGGATCGTCCCAAAAGAAATGCTTAACCTCGGCTAAAAACCTAGAACGATCTTGTTTACCCCAATGTTGAGGCATTCGACCAGTAACAAGATAATTCACTATATTCGCATACCAAGGTGATTGGGAAACAGAGAACAATTTCTCATCAGAAAGCTATCCCTTATAAGAATGGCATCATTAGAGGGAGATAACAACTAGCCTGAACAAGTGGTGCACATTACATTTTCTGCACCCTTTTTGTCTTTAATGTCTGGAGAAAATTCTTGTAACAATAGGATCCACCTAATCAATCTAGGTTTGGTATCCTTCTTAGACAAAGGGTATTTTAAAGCGAAAGCATGATCAGTATAAATTACGATCTTAGAACCTAATAGGTAGGATCTAAACTTATCCAATGCAAACCTTGATGTCTAAAGTTCCTTCTCGGTAGTTGTATAGTTCATTTGGGCATCATTCGTGAGCTTTCCTAGCATAGTAAATCACATGAAGTAATTTGTTTTCTCGCTGACCAAGCCAACGCCTATAGCATAATCGGAAGCATCACATAATTTCAAAGGGTAGGTTCAGTTAGGTGCACTGGACTATCAGGCAGTAGTAAGTAAATTCTTAAGCTTCTCAAAAGCCTCTAAACAAGCATCATCAAAGACAAACTTAACATCTTTTGCAAGCAAATTGCAAAGAGGTCTAGAAATCAAACTAAAATCCTTAATGAATCGATGAGTAAAAATCCAAGCATGCCCTAAGAAATACCTAATATCTTTTAAGATTTTTGGGACTGTAAAAGTCTTAATAGATCAACTTTGGCTTTGTCTACCTCTATAACCTTTGAATAAATGACGTGCCCTAAAACAATTCTTGATTTAACCATGAAATGGCATTTTTCCCAATTAAGCACTAAATTATTTTCCTTACACCTAGTCAACACTAGTGTCAAATGATGCAAGCACTCATCAAAAGATGAACCAAACAATGAAAAATCATCCATAAAGACTTCTAAAAAACCGTTCTACCATATCAAGAAAAAAATATGCTCATCATCTCTGAAAAAAGGTTGCGGGGGCATTACAAAGCCCAAGGCATCGTCTATACGCAAAGGTACAAAGGGACAGGTAAAAGTGGTTTTTCTCTTGGTCTTTGGGGCAATAACGATCTGATTATAATCGGAGTATCCATCTAAGAAGCAATAATAACGATGTCAGCTAATCTCTCTAGCATTTGGTCGATAAAATTAAGGGGAAGTGATCCTTACTTGTGAACTTGTTCAATTTCCTATAGTCAATGCAGACACGCCATTTGTGGTCACTCGGAGTTGGGATTAACTCGTTGTTATCATTGGACTACGGTGATACACGATTTCTTGGGGACAAACCTGAGCAGGGCTGACCCACTTCCTCTCGAAAGTGGGTAGATAATACCTTGTCATCTAACAACTTAAGCACCTCTTTTCGAACTACCTTTTTCATGTTAGGTTTAAGTCGACATTGCATCTCCCTAGATGGTTTGGAGTCTTCCTTTAAATGAATATGATACATACACACAGTAGGACTTATACCCTTAATGTATGCTATAGTCCACCCTAAAGCTTCCTTATTTTCTTGAAGTACTTTTACTAGCCCACTTTCCTGATCACTATCCAAGTCGGAGGCAATAGTCACGGGTAAAGTCTTGAGATGGTCCTAAAAACACATGTTTGAGTGTCCGTAGTGGTTTTAAGGTCCAACTTAGGGTCTCTTCTAAAGAAGGAGTTAAGGTAGTCTCGAGAAGTGCTTGTGGTTGAACCTAGCTTTCCATCTATCGGTATCTAACAGGGAGTAAAATCTAATAGAGCATTCACTTGTTCAATGGTGCTATTGTCATCAAAATCTAAACCGAATGGGATAGACAACTCTCTAATGGGTCTTCAAACAAGATATTTGGTAATGACTCTGAACTAAGGCTTCTATCATGTTCACCTCTTCAACACATGTGTCATCTAGATCATAAGGTAGCTTCTTGACATTAAAAATGTTCATCTCCATAGTTATGTTACCAAAAAGATAAATTCATCACACCGTTTTGACAGTTTATGATCGCATTAGGATGTAGCTAAGAATGGGCAACCTAGAATTACATGTATATGGTTCTGCAGGTCGGGAAAAGTTGGGTATCTAGGACCACGAAATCTCTTGGATAAATAAATTTGTCGACCTCCAATGAGAACATCCTCGATAACACCTCGAGGAATTTTGGCGGACCTATCGGCTAAGCTGCGGTGTCATACGAGTAGGTTTCATTTCACCAAGTCTAGTTGTAAGTACATGGACAAATGCGGTGAAGTTCACACTATCTCCTAAGTCAAGTAAAGCTTTTATACCGGAATTTACCTATTGTGCAAGCAATGGTAGGGGAACACAGGTCTTTGTACTTTGGAGTTATAGTGTTCGAATGATTGAACTTACGACTAGATAAAAGGCTTTCTTATGGATGCTATGCTTTCGCATTTCGCATACACACATATCCTTAAGGAACTTAGCATAGCGTGAATTTGCTTAATTGCATCTAATAAAGGAAGGTTTATGGTAACTTGCTTAAAACCTCCAATATGTCATTAAAAGTTCGATTCTTCTTTGTTGGTACTAATAGCTAGGGAAATGGGGCTCTAGGAAATTTAATCGGACCTCTCGGGGAACATAATTGACATCATCGGAAACTTTATCGACCTCATCACTAGTGGTGGTTACGAGGGTGAGATCTGAGGGTGAACTACAGTATGTTCACTATTGGGCATAGTTACCTGATTGTCTACTACTCTACCACTCCTAAGGGCTCTAATAGCATTCAAATGATTCGATGGTTTTACACCTACTTCATGAACTCCTTTAGGGTTTGTTATGTTTGACTAGGGAACTTACCTTTCTCTCTCAAAGACTCATTTATCAGACCAATCTGGGTTTTTAACTTGGAAATAACATGACTATTTTCATGTCCTATCCTATTACTAGCTTGTAGACTTTGTTCTCGATGATTTGAGAAATTTTGCGGTTTTTGAGTTAACAAGTTGAGAGACTCCTCTAAACTCAAGATTTTCTTATCTGACTGATTCTGAAACTGAGCTGGTCCTGAAGGACTCTTAGTATAGCCAAAACCTATGGGATCATTAGAATTACTAAACTGACCTTGATTTTGGCCCTTAGACCACGAAAGTTTCGAGATGGTTTCTCCAACCAGGATTATAGGTTTTGAATATGGGTCAATATTTTGATGGCTATAAAATCTAGTGTTATTATATAGAGCATTGGCTTGCTCTTCGTTATTAGCCTTCCCAAAAAGGTTCAATCTACCACTAGTGTGACCCACATCTAAAGCTTCTAACCTTTTCGCTATAAACGACAATTTTGGTATCCGATTCATAACCTCCTTCTACCTTATTAATGTTTCCTCTACCTAGAAGAATTATTTTTGGGTCCCCTATTTTTCCCATTGTTGGGTCTTTCGGCGATTTCACTCAAAAATGTCATCGCCCCATCAAATTTATTTGGTTTTTAAACCCACTGTACCACATAGCCTCTCATGGTCATAGTGGAATAATCTAAACCCTCATAAAGGATCTGAACTAACTAACCTTTTCTAGACCATGAAGAGGATATTGGGCTAATAAATCATTGAACCTTTCCAAATACCTATACAAAGATTCCCCCTCATGTTGAAAAAATATGCAAATTTGTGTCCTAATGAGATGATGTTTTGTGCCTAGGGAAAAACTTTTCAAAAAGGCAAAAGTAAGTTGTTCATATGTTTCAATTGAATTGGAAGCCAAACTATATAACCATGATTTAGCTTTATCTTTTAGGGAAAAGGGAACAACCTAAGTTTCAAAGCATTATCATCAAGGTTTCTAATCTTCGTGAGTACTCAAATTTCCTCAAAGTCACTAACATGGAAATAGGGTTTTCATTTTCTTTCCCTAAAAAAGATTGGGAGCATCTCTAAGGTCCCAGGTTTAAGTTCATAAGTTGCTTCCATTTATTAATTTGATACATGAGGGACGAGTAGTCCTAGTCATTCAACAAAGTTTTCAAAGTTGCCATTTCTGGCTCTGTGGGATTCTCTCCTCGAAAAGACGGACGTTCAAAACTAGGACTTTTCAAAAAATGAGACTTTCTAAATTGAGGTAATCGAGACGCTTAGAACTACTAGGTTTCTCTTTAAAAAATCTACCTAGGGCGTCTCTTTTACGCTTAGGCATACACAAGAAAATATAGAAAGGGATTCTAAGCAATCACAAATCAAGGCCGACTCAACCAAATCAAACCTATATATTTCTAGCAAACAAAAAGTATGATGGCTCCCTTAGATTGCTTCTATACCAGCTTCTAATCCTTCGAGAAAAGGGAATTCGTTACAATTTAAGCAAACCCTCGGAATCAATCACAGGAGTCAAAGTAAGTTGAATTGAGGGGCGAGGAAGCTTAGTGGAGCTTTGATACCCAAAGGACTCTTGATATTACAAGTATGCGACGCAGTCACGCATTCAACTCACGAAACCATCAAGAACTTTGAAGTATGCTTAAAAGAGTAACCAATATTTTTCGAATGACTTTCCTATTAAGCTCGTTTACCTTATCGGTCTCGTTCTAGTTAAAATTTTAAGGCTTAGGTACGCGTGGTTACGTGTTCCTAAGGCGGGCAAGAATAGAACGATGATGAAATCCGAACCCTTATCTTATATGGACGAGGCCTTGCCCTTTACTAGAAAAATAAATGTCCGTATTCGGTCCTCAACATATATGCATACGAAGGAGTCGGTAACTCTTGTGCGGGGGATTCGCGAGTGTTTAGAATCTTACCTCCGTTCTAGGCAGAGGATAAATCGGTTGTAGTCGACTAAGACCACTGACTCTATATCGATTATGAACCCCAGTGCGAGTACTGATATCGTAATTGTCCTCCTTCTCTTCGCAAGCAGTTTATATTTAAAGTACCCTTAAAGTAGGGTAAAAATAATAAAAAGAAAAATGTCACAAAGTCCAAAAGTCCAAGTGTCAAAAAAGAAAAGAAAAAATTACAAAAATAATAAACCTAAAGCAGTTTTCTAAAAATAAACAAAACCCTAAAAAATAAAAATATAACAAAATAAAGCTGTCTTCTTTTAGTTCTCTTTGATTTAATCTTTAGCTCCAAGTCTTTATGAAATCACCAAACTCCTTGACTCAACTTTCTTTATGATCCAAAACACGGACAAAAGATAAATAAAAAAAACGTAAAATAGAACAAAAATAATAAAAATCTAAAAGTAAATCTAAAACCCTAAAAACAAGTCCGCGTCGAAGCGTACAAAAATTGATGTGATTTTAATGTTGTATAAAAATGGTAGTAAGATTGTCGTTCCTCTAGGACTTTTGAAGGATTTTTTTAGACTTAAATTCAAAACTAAAATATAAAACTCACTAATAATTATAGCAAACTCAAACAAAGATGATATCAATATTAAAAAACACTGAATGACTAAAGATTCCACTATTTTCCAAGTTCAAAGTGATTTAATCCAATATTTATATTTATACAATTTCTCATTCAATTTGATTCTAAATGTTGCAACAAATAGATTTTCAAGTAATAATTGTAAACACCAAGTATGAAGCATCAAAAGTCTTAAAACTAAGCATACTCCATCAAAATAGATCACAATCACTCAAAAAAAAAATCATATTTAATAATAGTTCATGGCAAATAATCATATAATAATTGCAAATAAAAAGATAAAATAGAATATACCACTTTTTGTTGGAAAAATAGATTCCTCTATCGCCTCAGCAATGGGGTTTAGCTCCTCATATTAACTACTTGCTCAAAATACATGTTTGTTGCTCAAAAGTTGATTAAATAGAAGAGAAGGTATAAAACGAGCGTATTAAATGTGGATATAATTGTTACATAACCACTATTACAAAGAACCCTAACACGAGAATTAGAACTCTAAATAATTGTTACAAAAGTTGTGAGAAAAAGTATTGAATTTGAAAGAAAAGGTCACGGTATAAACGACTGTCCTTAAGTGTTGTTCTCTGGTTCTTCTTTAACCTCTCGCTGTGAACTTTGAAACTTGATATTTTTGCTCCCAATGCTCCTAAACTTCCCCTAAAAGTGTACGTGAGACTCTCTGACTCGAACCCAACCTATATATAGCCAACAACCTCCAAATATCTTGAGAAATCTTTGGTTTAACCTGATTTTTCTTTCCATAAGTCCCGGACTTTCCACCTCTCCTTACATCTCTACGGATTTCAAACCAAATCAAATGCCTCAGAATCTCTCTAAGATACTATCGAATCCAACAGCAAGCTTTCCTTCCTTATTATCAAACCAGAGTATCTATCCTTGTTTATCCGAATCTAGGAACCCTACCAGCCCTGTTTAATCATAACAGGGTGGTACCAATCCATTCCACGGTCAATCACCGAGAAAAAACTCGGAGCAAAAAATTAATCCATTGCTTCCGGGACAATACTGCAGTTATACATCATTTCCCTTAAAGTTTTGAAGAAGAAAGGGTCACCCCCTATCAGAAAGTAGGGGTGCGACTAGTATTTGCCTATGGAATGCCCCTTAGGTTGCTCCTTATCCAAGCCAGGGGTCCTTTTAGCAAATATTCTCTGGTGCCTTTGACAACTTTTCGAACGATTTTCCAAAAAATTTTATTGTCAAAAAATACCTACACACACACATAAAATACCACAATAAGTACAAAAATGAGCACTATCAATATATAGAAGCGAGACAAATTAGACACAAAAATGTGTCTATCTCCTGTGATCTTGATGATCTTAGCCCTTTCTGAGACAACCTTGCCCATGTTCTTTCTGCCCGATTTAGTTTGCTCATTAATGTTGCAATGTAGTTTTATATGGCTATCTTGATCAATTTACACAATCATTGCATTCCGGTCATTGTAACTATTGTGGTCTAGTTTTACACCACTGATGATGTTATCGAGTCATATAATTATTGAGGTGTTGATGAGAGAAAGCGATTTCTTGGTTTTTGAGGAAAAGTGATAAGACGAGGGTAGATTTCTCAAATGAGCAAGCAAACAAATGCACTACATGGGATTGGTTTCACTTCGAGAGATCAATTTGTAGGACTCCGGCCCTAAACCAAGACAATGGCCATTCCGAGTCAATTCGGTCACAAAGAGGGATGAGGGTCGATCTGTAGGAGGGAAGCTAAGAAGTGTATGTGAGATCAATGATGATCCAAGGATTTGAATGTGTTATAGATTTATGCAAATTGGTGAACTTTTGAAGTTCAAATAAGTTTGAATTCTCTCTGTTGAGAGTGATTGTTCATATGAGAATTCTTGTGTTAATTCCCATATATAGAGATTATTCTAATCATGAATTCCGAGAATTATTTATATTGCAAGAATGTAGGCACATTGATCTCTAGTAAGTGTGATGATTGCTCGAGTGAAAGAGTGGGAAAGTGGGAAATGTGGTTAAACCAGTTCCACGTTGTGCGGAGACTTGGTTGATTGTCCACCCACTACTTTTCTAACTCCCTCAACCGCTGCACGACTTACTCATATTTCTCATCGTGGATGTATACACATGTTGTGGGCCGCTAGACCAAAACCCTAATAAATATTCCCCCATGTGACAAGATTGATGTCTCATGATTATGGAGTCTGCAAGGCAAACGTATATTTAATTAGTCAATAGTTGACTTGATTAGACGATGAGTCTTAATATTGTTGAGTCGAGCATGATTGATTAATGCTATGTGATTCATGGATTAAGCATGTCTCATGAGACAAATGTATGGTTTTCAAATGAATGTAGATAATTGTATTGATGAATATTGATAGTTGAATCAATATTGGCAGTACGAGCAAATATTGCTGCTTTGAGAAAAATATTGCTCGATTAAAGAATTAAATATTGATAGTTGAATCAATATTTCTAGTCCGAGAAAATATTGCTCGCTTAAAGAATTAAATATTGATAGTTGAATCAATTTTTCTAGCCCGAGAAAATATTCACGGTTGAAGAATTAAATATTGATAGTTGAATCAATATTTCTAGTACGAAAGCAAATATTGCTCCGTTGAAGAATTAAATATTGATAGTTAAATTCTAGGTAGCTAGACCGAATATTATATCACAATTAATTAAAATGTTGACTGTTGGATCAACATAAAAATAGTGGTGTTTGAACATGTTCACAATTATGCTTTGCAGAGCATTTGGTTCAAGATCCTAATTTTGATTAATCATTAATCGAGGGATAATTTATGAAAATTGACTAATGAGTGAGAGAGGGACCAACTACATGGGATAATGGTCGACCATGTAGTATCTAGGTGCTCGAATGAGTAAGCACCAAAGTCCTTTGCAAACCAGTTGGTGAAAGAATGATTAAATGCTGGTTTAATCATTTATTAAAATAGTATTATCCGAGCATTAGGTGATCGACCTAATTATGAAGAGAGGACCAACCAAGAGGTATGGACCCGGCTTATGGTCAATTGATTAAATTCCAAGTTGTTCTGGAAAGAGTTTGAACCCAATATGAACCGTAGAAGATTAATTAGGTTAAAATTATGAAAATATGTGGGACCGGATTATTGCAAGCCAAAGGGCCGACCTTGATCGGTCAAGGTGGCATTCTATGTCACCATATTACCCGTGACTCAATTCGAGAATTTTGACATTTTAAAAAGGCGTTCGAGCAATATTTTGGATTTTTAGAAGAGTTTGATCTTGGACCGAAACACTCGATTTTGCTTGAATGAGCAAGTAGAACTTTTCTCGTGGGACCAATATTTTGAGATTATTAAAATAATAATACTTTAGTATTTCCGTGAGAAGCCGGATGGTCGTGTGACCATTTGAGCTTTTGGCTTTTTGATAGTTTGAGCAATATTTGAGAAATATGGAAAAATCGTGGTTTTTTGCTCAAAGGAGGGAGTTTCATGAGATGAGAAAATAAATAATAATAAAATAAGGAATTAGAGAGGTTGTGGGACTGGCCACAACTAGGGAATGATCGGCCGGCCAGTGGGCCTGGTCCCATGACACTCTTTCTTATTTTACATTATTATTTTTCATCGTGTGAGGAAATATGGAGAAACTAGGAGTTTTGCACAAACGAGGAAGTTTGCTCAATCAAGGGAGTTTTCATAATATTAGTAAAATAATAAAATAATATAAAAAATAAAAGGGAGAGGCGTGTGACCAGCCACGGTGGCATGACAAGCTGACCGGTGGGCCCGGTCTTGTGTGCGCCTCTATATTATTTTTACTATTTCCCTTTCCTATTTTGCATAGGTTTCCTCGTTCGTCCATATTTTTGAATGCTCGTTAATGCGTTTGGGTGCTCGTTCATGCATTCTTGCTAACTACACTCGCACCATTTTATCGGGACTTATTCGGTGCAGGCGAGATGCCCATACGTTGAATATTTATTACTAACCCATGGAATTCTTCTGGGAAAAGCCATGAATTAAAGTAACAAAATATTATGATGAACGTAGAATATTTTCTAGGAATTCAATTGATGAATCTTGCGACTATAAATAATTAATTGATGGCTCTATACTAGCGGGCAAAGTTTGTCTAGAAGCATTATAATTATTCGAGACTCAGAGGTATGAGCTAGTAGAAGCGTCATACTGTTCAATGTTTATTATGTAAATTCGGGAAAATTGTGACATCCACGAAGACTTTATTTCTCTATACTAGTGGTTAATACATCTAGGAGCCGTCCAATCATTTTTGTTTTTATACATGAGTGATTACTAAAATTGCTCAGTATTAACAAAATATATGAAACATCGAAAGCTCAGCTGAGAGACTTTAATAATCACATATTCATGTATGCTCCGAGAGGCGTTACACTCATTCATAGATTGTTACGGCATGAGCTTTAATGCTTTAACATGAGACATGAATTTCACATACTTGTCCGATTCTTTGGATCAGGGGAATATGTAAGATTACGATTTTGTCCTTTGTCAAAAATCCAACATTAACATGAGGACATATGAAGATCGATGTTAGATCCAAGTAGCAAATCCAAGATCGAGGAGGTCCCGATGGAACACAAATTTTGTTACCATTCCCAACGATTGAAGGGTCTCACCAATGGTTGTCGCCTTTTTTCGCCCACAAATTCCGAAGCTCACTGTAGTTGATGCTGAGTTTAGTACCAACATCTACTTGCTACGTTTTGGTCGGAAAATTCAAGTTTCTCTTGCAATAACAAATCCAACATGCATTCGCTCATTGACTACAAAAAAAACTCATATTTTCCAACAACTGTTACTAGTCCAATTCTACGCAATCGCTTTACAACTTAGTTTTAGCATCAACCGTTGCAACCTGGGTTTCAATTCAAGCTACAGATCCTGGGCTTTTGTATTAACAGTTGCAGCTCACTTTCGACAATACAATCGTTTTGCATCAATCACAACAATCTAGTTTTACCAGTAACTGTTCGGGTCATCTCTAGCCCGCAATCATTACACTCCATTTTCATGCAAACTACTACTGCTCAAGTATCACGCTTTCGTTGAAGACAGATTCGCTTTCGATCCAGCTTTTGTTAGAGAATTGCTCGGTTGAACCCACCAAGCGTTGGTATGTCAAGTTTGGTTGTCATATTTTAGCGAACCAAAACTCATTTATGAGTCACTTGATTTAAATGTACTAGAGTTAACTTCAGTATAGGTTAGCTTGAAAGTATTAGGGTGAGACATTACAAGTATTATGAAGACTTGAAGAAGTGAAGAAGTGCTTGGAGCTGCAATGACAACATCATGCTTCCACTTGAGGTTAATGATATTTGACTTGAACTGTTTAATTCCCTAACGTATCTTTCAAGTCATGCATATTGAAAACATAAAACTCCGAAGCATGTACACTCTAGATAGACATAGTATTAAGGAATACAATATGAATTTTCTTTCTTAACCATTAAACTTTGTATATAAGACATCGACATAATCGTATGAATGCTATTGTGATTATGTATGGGTATGAGTTGAGGATTTCATCCTAGGAAACAATGTTTTTACATTGTTTTAAGGAAGTAAGTTCATGATATGTGTTGTGAACCGAAAAGGAAATCGCTGGGCGTTATTGGGGCTGTTCTTCATTGCATATCTTATGAACGACCAATATGTGTGATTAATATAACCTCTCATAACTTACTTGTGTTCTTGGTAAAACTATTCACATGAGGCCTGACTTATGTATTGGTATGACTTTTATTAGTGAAACCGATCTTAAGTAATCACCTGGGGTATGATCGGGTTATGAGTGTCTGAACTTATTAATGGGAGAAGGGGAACCGATCTTAGTAAGAGGTGCAGTGCATCACAAGGGAACCAATCCTTGTATGAGGTGCAAAAAGGTTTATGGAAGAAAGGGGAACCGATCCTATGAACATGTACAACACGTTTTTGGGAAGGGGGGGCCGATCCTATGGACATGTGCAGTGCATACAAGTTAGATACCAAATATATGTGGGGAACCAATCCTAGTACCTAGTCGTGTATCTTTGGTAAGATAGTGTAAGCGTGCACAATACTCACATGGAGGTAGAACCGAAACTTGTTATGGTAGAACCGTAAACCCATGAGTTGTGATTGAGTGGTACTTGATCAATCACATAGTTCTTGAAAGTCATATGAACCAATTATAAACTTGTTTGGAAGTGTGGTAAATCGGTTTCAAGTGAGCAAGCATGGAAAAGACTTGCAAGAGTAAGATGTCGACACACTTTGAACACGGTGCATTAATGCTCATTCTATATTGTTCAAAGATATTCCTTAATGGATAAGAAGGAAGGAAATCCCAAGATCGAATTTAAATAAGTTAAGAATCTTTTAATTAACGGTTTTTAATTATATATGGAAAATAATAATTAGTAATGTGCATTTGCTAATTAAAGATTTTCCAAGAAGATTTCGATCATTATTCTATGGATAAAGGTCATTCACATGAATTATGAAAACCGAATTTGGTGGAGTAATGAAAAATATCTTGAGAATATTTTCGGTTTTGGAAATTCCTTGGTGTCCAAACTTCCTTGTCTATAAATACTTTGAGTTTGCATTTCTAGAAACTAATCTGCGTAACATTAGACTTACTCTTTTGTCTTTATTCTTGGTGAAGCCGCCTTATCCGAGAGGAGAGTAATCTAATTAGGTGAAATCTCTTACGGCCTCTCAATTTAAAGTCTTCTTTGGGATAGAGAAGCTATAGCATGATCCGTTGGTAGAAAACTAGATATTACGGTTTATCTTTAGTTTTCTTATTGATTTGATTGACTAACAGTGGTTGAACTTTGATTGCACCTTGTTTGTTTATGCTTGAGAATCTTCTCTTTGATATAAGATTCACTCAAACTAGTTCAAGGTTTTGACAGGGATCTTTAGACTGTTGTTAGATCTAAAGATGATCTTGTGATAATCCATTGTTAACAGACTCCGTTCCGTATGTGATTGATCATAAGAGATTCAAGTAGTTGTGTGCTGGTGTTTATTGAAGATCTAAGAAGATATTGAAGATTTCTTACTTGGTTTTTACAATCTTTGGTGTGAAACAATACTTGTTTGGGAAAAAGAGGATTCGATTATAATTAATTTATCCATTTGGGTATTTTGATTGAATAGTTGAGGAAGATCGGCATCAATATGTTTCCTTGTGATTAAAGTTATTGATTGGCTTAATCTTAATAATTTCCTTTGGGTGATTGAATATAAGATAGATCTTGGAACCTGGCAAAGGAGTTTTGTTAGAATACGTGCATCCAACTCAAAACCAATTGGAAATTAGTGGAGAGGCCCTAAGGGATTATAAACCGCAGGATCTTAGATGCCCAAACAATATGGGACTAATAATCTCAACACGCCCCCTCACGTGTAGCCTCGTTGCACGTGGACAATAGATCGGGTGACGCGGAGTAAAGGCGCGGTCAAATGAATCGTCGCGAAAAAGCTGCTACGATACCATGTTAGAATACGGGCATCCAACTTAAAACCAAATGGCAATGAGTGGAGAGGCCCTAAGGGATTATAAACCGCATGATCTTAGATGCCCAAAAAATGTGGGACTAATAATCTCAACAAGTTTATGTTAAGATAAACAAGGGAACCTTTGCGCAACTCATATCACTTGGTTGAAGAGAGTTGATACCAAACCGATTTGTTGTTCCTTTCTCGTTTGGAATATGATCCAAAGGAATTGCTCCAAGTATGTGACTTGTTTACAGGTTGGAGGCATGGGAATACAAACGGAACTAGGTAAACTATAGGTTTAGTTGCTTGGTCTCAACTATACGAAGTTGGTTTATTTTGTATAGCGGCTTAATCCTGAGAGTATTCAATTCTAGAATAGGTCCCTAGGGGTTTCTCGCAGATTTACGGTTTCCTCGTTAACAAAATCTTGCTGTGTCATTTACTTTATATTTCCTCATTATAATTGTTTTATTATAATTAAAGTAAATTTCACAAACGTTAATTCATATTTACTTGATATGTGAATCCTATTGAGTTTGGTTAAGTCTGAACCTTTGTATCAAGTAAACACACTTTGTTGTTGTATTGTCTCGATCTCGTATCCATAGACGGCCACACAAAGTGTGAACCAATTTGTTGTATTGTCTCGACTCAGTCCATAGACAATCACTTTCGGGGAAATGACTTATAAGAAGGAAAATTAATAGCTTGAGGTATATTTGGGGTACCCTCACCTTTTCAATTGGTATCAGAGCGGGCAAACACGAAAATATCTAAAAATCTGTGTTTGGTGCGATCCATCCTATAAGAATGAACTTGAGTTCTCACGAATTGACTTCAATTAACGTACCACCAATATTTGATGGAACAAACTATCTATGGTGTAAATTTGATATGCGATCTTTTCTTCAATCACGAGACTTTAATACTTGGCTATTAATAAATGCGATGGTTATATTCTTCAAAGGTAGAAAATTAGGATCACTTCGAGCTTAAACGCCTAGTAGATTTTTCGAACGAAGAAAAGGAACTAGCTAAGCGGAGTCAGATGGTTTGAATGCTATAATACATCCAGAAGCCGTGATCTACAACATCATGTATCAACATGTCAAACTTCGAAAAAAAGAAGCTTGGGATAATCTTCAAATCGTGTTCGAAGGAAACACATCAGAGAAAGAAGCTAGACTTCAAACTATTACACCTGATTGGGAAATCCTTCGAATGGATGACAATGACACTTTTGAAGAGTTTCATCTTAAACTCTCTGAGATAATTAATGCATCTTTCTCTCTAGGAAAGACTATTTCTGAAAAAGATATAGTGTGCAAAATTCTCAGATCGTTGCCATCAAGATACGATTCAAAGAAGCATGCAATTGTAGAAGCTAATGATCTTTCCTCTCTCTCTAGAAGTTCTCTAGTAGGAAAACTGAAGATTTTTTTATCAAGAGAACATGTATAATAAAAAAAACAATCTAGGCTTCAAAGCCATAAAAGAGGTTTCAACCCAATATTCGGAAGACTCCTGAAGATGAAGCTGAAATAAATAAATTCTTGTCACTTCTCACTCAACAATTCAAAAAACTGTTGAGACATAGAAAAAGAGAATTACCTATGTTAAAAAGGAAAAATATTTCTTCACACAATCGTGAAGACACCTGGGATGATAGTGATAATGTTCCTCAATGCTACAAATATAGAGGTTTCGGTCATATTTCTCCACATTGTCCGACTAAGGATATATAATGGAAAAGAAAAGCTTATACAGTTACACTTGATTATTGTCCTGATGAGAATGATCAAAGTGATGAGGTGGATCATGTTGCAACCATTGTAGAAGTCTATGAATCTGAAAGTGTTTCAAATCTAGATACTCAAGAGGAGTTTAACCCATCTATTTTCAAAATATTTCCATGTAAGGATAAAAGAACCCATCTTCTTGAATCTGACATCATTGAAATAAAATCATCACTTGCTCAACTCAGTCAGAATTTTTAGAATGATAAAGAGAAATTCAGTAAGCAAGTGAAGAAAATCGAATCTACTCAATACTTTGGAAAAATTGAAGTATCTAAACTCATCTGTGATATCAAATGTTGTCAAGATGAGATAAGGAATCTAAAGGAAGAAAATCATAAGCTGAGAGATAGACTCAATTGTGTTAAAAAACCATCATCTAACATGTATAGATCAAGTGAGAAGCGGATAAGGAAAAATAGATTCATGAAGTCTAAATCCATGAAAAGTGACAAATCAAGTGTTTGCTTTCTATGCAAACAAAAATGGCATTATCAAAGGGAATGTCCTAACACTAAACAGAGAGAGAGACTGTATAAAACCGAAAATTTAAGATCTAAATATAGATCGGGAGCCTCTCATACGGGGAGAAGGATATTGGAGGTCGAGATCTTGAAGCAAACATCAATGTTAGAGTCTTCAAAAGAAGAAAATTCAACAACCAAAAGGTGAATACCTAACTGGTTGTCATAGAATCTTACTTGTTACGGTAAGCATGTAGATGTAAATATTCTAGTAAAAATATTTCTAAAAATTAATTTTCGGTTAAGAATTTAATTGAAATAATATTCTCAAGATTTTTAAAGAAGTTCTAGAACATATAAGAAGAAAGATCTATAATTTCTTTTTCATAATGTTTTGACAAAATGTCTTCCTCTAGTTGCAACTCTCGCAAATCTGAAAAGGTTTGGACCATTTTGTTTCCGAAAAAGAAACTTCATCTCGAGTCTAATGACGACAATTTTGATTCTTTTAAATAACTTCAACAAGATGTTCCTAATGAAGAGATCCCATCTCTTAATGATAATCTTCTCAAGAACCTCTCACTAAAGTTAGATCTAATTTTATGTGAAGTAAGGAACATGGAAAGGGATTTACGAAAGGAAATTAAAGAAGTCAATGGCAATGTTGTTAGTCTAGAATCTAGACTAGTAATTATAGAAGATGATTGGAATCCTACAAAGACCTCTGATCAGGATTCAACTTTGGAAGAAACTCTAAATGATTGAAATTAGGGTTTCAGAATGAAGCTTAAGAATAGACATCAATTTTTGATTTCCTTCATTGATTGTATAAGTCTATTGAATAAAAACTATTATGAATAAAGTTATTTGATTTATAATTTTTCTTGTGATAGTTTTGATTTACATAGCCGGTACTTTAATACTTTATTTATTTTCTATGTGTGTGTATGAGATGTTTGATTTCGGTTTTATTACCTTGATATCCAATCTCATAATATGTTGTGTACCTTTATGGTTTGCAACACATACCGGTATCCATGTTGGTTTGTGAAAGTCCGGGTACCTAAGTACACATACCGGTATGCGTACTGGCGTAAAGTGTGGGTCCGGGAATTTTTGTTGAGTTTGGAGGTATGCGTACATGTTCGTATACTAGCGAACCCAAACTTGGTCTGGCTACTTAAGTATGCGTACCCATTTGCATACTTGAGTGGTTAAAGTTCTAGAAACGGTTGTGACATGAACTAATACATTTATATAATAAGGAATGCAATCTTTTGCAAACCGTGGCTATAATATTCATGAATTGATTCGAGTGAATCGAACAGATTTTGCTTCAATTGTGTTCTTGTATACTTCTATGAGAATATAATAATTTAAAAACTCTATAACTAGTTTCATTTGAGTCATTTGAACTAGTTGTGGTTAAGATGAAAAAGGTTGATATGAAAGTGTCTATATAGCTAACTTTGGTTAACTACTGTTGATCCAGCCTAGTGTACACGTTTAGGTACGGTTACTCAAACTTAAATGAAGGTACATTTCATTTGTGTATAACAAGCTAAGTTCGATCTAACGGTTGAAAGATATTAGATTGAGTCTAATCAGGTTTTCAACTAACGGTGAATATTGAATGCTTTGTTACCATGGTAACTTAGATTGCAAACCCTGATTTTAAAACTATATAAGGGAGAACTCTAGCAACTAGGAAACCTAATTACCACACCTTATGTGTGATACTAGTTGCGACTGGAGTCGATTCTCCTTTAACCTTAGGTTTTCTCCAAAACCCTGTAGGTTAACGACTTGAAGACTTCATCGGGATTGTGAATCCAGATCCAACTATTTTCTTTGTAGTTGCGTGTTCTGATCTTACTTCTATTATCGTGATTGAGTATTATCTTTTCTAATATTTTCTTGAGATTTATCTCCGATAGGAAGATTAAAAGTAGTCACAAACATCTTCTTCTCATCATTTGTGATTTCACAATATCTTGTTTCACTTCCATACGATTAAGATTATTGTGAGGTGATTGATAATACTAAGTTGTTCTTCGGGAATATAAGTTCGGTTTATCAATTGGTTCATGTGTACCTTGATTTATCAAAAGACGAAAAAAAAATCATAGGTATTTTTGTGGGAGACAGATTTATCTATTAGATATATTTTTCGTGTGAGACAAATTTGTTTATCAAGTTTTTGACTTTGGGTCGTAGCAACTCTTAGTTGTGGGTGAGATCATATAAGGGAATCATGTGCATAGAATCCTGCTGGGGTTCAGAGACATAAGGAGCGCAACTGTACCTTGATCAGTGTGAGATTGATTAGGCCCCAACTACAATCCAGTCCGAAGTTCATTGGTAGTAGGCTAGTGTCTGTAGCGGCTTAATACATCGTGGTGTTCAAATCTGGACTAGGTCCCGGGGTTTTTCTGCATTTGCGGTTTCCTCGTTAACAAAAATTCTGGTGTCTGTGTTATTTCTTTTTTGCATTACATTTTTTATATAATTGAAATATCACAGGTTGTACATAAGATCAATCAATTGGATAATCCAACCTTTGGTTATTGATATAAATTTATTGACACTTGAACATTGGTCTTTGGTACCGTTCAAATTATTTCTTATATTCAATCGGGCTCGAAAATTTCTATTTGTTTAATTGAGGATTGAATTGAGAAATTGAGATACAACTCTTTGATATACTTTTCTTAAAATTGAGTCTGACTATCTAGTTGATTCTCTTGAAAGTATATTGGAGTTTGTGCATACATATTTCTAAGAGAAATATTGGGTGTGGTTATTAGACCCCCACTTTTTCAATTGGGAGCGGGAAAACATGTTTAAGACCTTATAAGTCTGTGTTTGTAGCGGTCTGGATATGGATATAAGTGTTATCTCTATAAATGCACCTCCAGATCCAGGGATTTCATAATTCTCTTCCATGACTGATTTAATAAAATCTGTAGAAGAAATTTTATCTAAACCTCCACCTGGTTCGAAATCCCTTGATGTGCTTTCGGCTCTTTAAAAGAAACTGGAAAGCTTATCTCTTGATGCTGAGTCATACCTCCAGAAAGAACAAGAATCTCTTGATAAGCTAAATGTAGTTATGATGAATAATACTTATGTTGAGGTCGACATTGATTTATTAATCAGTGAGACCAATGCTCCTTCTCTGTGTAATTCCATCGGTTGCAGCCAACTAAACGAATTACAAGCAGAGTTTAAAACTAAGTCTTCTGAGTACTTCACCTCTAAGCATGAATCAATTCATCGGTTAATTCCTGACACATCTCTCCAAGATAATAGTATTGTCTCTTCTCATAAAGAAGGTAAGATGTCTCTTTTTATCAAAAAGGGTTCCCTATGCGATACAACAAATTATCTGCAAAAGTTATTTCTTATAAGGAGAAAAGTAAGAAATCAGAAACACAAGTTTATTTGTGCTTTCTGGATGTTCTTTGAAAAACTTATAAAAATATTTTTTTGGGTTTCACTCAATTCTGAAGGACGTAAGAGTTGCTGGAAATAAACTCTTTCCTGGTGTCATGGTGCACAACACTAGTTCACACTGTGTCTTTGTGACCATACTTTTTTTTCTCAAGGAAAATATTTGTTGAAGTCGTTACTCAAAATATCCTATTTTGTTTAACTAAACAAGTCCTTCTTGCACTCGTGTGGTTCACACACCTTGATTTCGGCTCCCATAGATTTTCGAACCTTGTTCCAGAACGTAATCGAACCAGCTCAGGTCTACAATTTGACACGATAAAAGAGAAAAATCACTTTGTTTTCTTCTTCTTCTTCTTCTTCTTCTTCTTCTGTTCTCAAACGAAGAAAAAACTCAAACAATTTGTGTACCTATGGTTTCCATAACCTTTTTTCTCAATCTTTTTGGGTATTCTTAGTATCATTAGAATCACGACAAAAAATTACTCTATGGGTTGGTCCTTGTTTGTCCTCTTTTTGCAGTTCCAGTGCTCTACCTTCAATGTCAGTTCGTATACTCAACAGAAGGTCTTGGTTCCAAGGTTCAAGAACGATTTTATTCATTATTCCAAAGCTCTACTATTGTAATTTTTCAGGTACTCGAGTAAATTCTTCCTCTATCTTTATCTTTGCAACAATGGCATATATGAATAGAACTAGTCAGGGTGAAAGCTCAAGAGATCAAGGTGGTGATAATACGTTATATGACCCTCAATATTTGTGCTAGGTTTGTTAACCCCTGCCGCTCGTGACCTCTATTTAGAATATAAGAACAAATAACCTATTTTTGAAAGATACTACAATGCTTATGAAATTGAGGTAGGTGGCTTAACTGATTTTTTTTCAAAAATCACACTTGGGGCATAATTCAAAAACCATTAGGAACTGCTCGTATTGAAATGACTGCACAATTTTATCCAAACATTCATGATCCAGACCCACCCAACTGCATGTTCAAGACTATTGTAGGCGGTAATACCTTCATTGTGGATTGCCATGTTATTGTTTATCTGTTGAATGTGACTCATGTTGGTAGTGTCTGATTCCCTCCTCTTAAAAAAGAAAGGTTGTCTCTAGAAGTGATGTCTCATCATCTTCTTAATAGAGATGTTACTCGGAGAGATGGTAAGATCGATGTTCATGGTGCTGAGTTATTTCTCAAAGTTGCTGGAGAACTCTTTGTGGCCAACATGATGCCAAGCACAATTGACAACATTTTATGGACCAGGTATCTTGCTGCATTGGTCTGTTATATTGTTGAAGAAAGAGACATTGATTTCTGTGGACTTATTATTAACCAGATGATAAGTGTGAAACAGATTTCTTTATCTTATTTCAAGGATTCGCAGTCATTTTAGCATCATCCCTTTTGGCTCCGATCTTGGAGGACCAAGATTTTTAACCATGGCAAGCATCGAGAAGATAAAGCCTGCAGATAGAGCCTCAGCATGTACTTCAGCAGCTTCTAACTCTAAGCTTGTCCATCTTCAACATGAAGTTGGGTGCATGAGAGAGCAGCTAGAATATGCTGAAGCTGAATATCCAGATCTGATCGAGAGGTTTAATGAAATTGCTATTGCTTATTATGACATGGTTGGTTAATCTCTGTTTGATTATTTTGTCTCTACTTATAGTATTTCATGTTGAACTTCTTATGTTTATAATATTTTAATAATATTTTAGCTTTGAATGATTTTATCCATCAATTAAACTGCTAAATGTATTAAATCCATAAGAAGTTTGGCTGAAACTAGTTCAAAAGTTAACTCTATTATATGCCGGTATGCAAATATTGATAAAAGATAGAATGAACTTTTGAAAACAAAAGTTAAGCCTATTATGTCATATGCAAATATTGATGGAAGATAGGATGAACTTTTGTTTACAAAGATTAAGTTTATTATATGTCGTTGTGCAAATAGTGATGAAAAATATAATGAATCTTTGATTATTCCACAGCATTGGTCTTTCCATGATCCACATATTTGTTTATGTACTGTGTTGCTCCGTAAATTTTCTTATGTTGAGCATAGCCAATTGAATTGATCATTTTACTTGTGGTTAATTCAATTGAGATTTTTGGATACAAATTCATGTTTCATGTTATTTGTTAATGTCCAAAGAAATCCTTATTTTCTTGTAAAAGTAAGGTCTCTCTTGTTGTTCTTTCGGGAATGACATTTTATGGGGGAGAGTTCTTATTTGAAATTGTGCTTAATTGCCAAATCTTTGTGGGGAGTGCGGCTGTGGAATATTGTAGGAGTTTTCTTGTATCTTTATAAACTCCTTGATGAATACACTAAGTTTCGACTATGTGAAATCATCGAAACAAGTTGATATGTTCTCTTTTGGCCATGAAGTATCTCTATGAAAATTTCATTAAGATCCCACTAGTTTTCGTACCTTTGCCAATTTATATTGACAAAAAGGGGGAGAATTAATGTGTAGTTCACACTACAAATACATATGGTTTACGGATCATTATGTAAGGGGGAGTAGTTTTCATGTGAGATGAAGTATTGACAAAGGGGGAGTGATACATATCACCATAGTATTGTTGTCAAAGTTGTGATATAATTGGACTTTTATGTTGTGTAATAATACTATGACACTGTATAACAATGATTGAGAGCAATTATTTTCTTATTGTTATTGCTACGGATCTTCAACAACTATGATGCTGATTTGAACACGTTCAGAATCACTGGAGTACTTGGAAGAGATGAAGATTTTGAGTAATATTGAAGAACCAAGAAGATCAAGCATTTGGATGAGAAGCTATAAAGTTTATTTATTTTGTAATCCATATGTATTGATAGTTTTGTTACTAAAATTGACAAAGGGGGATATTGTTAGAGAACTGCTCGGTCTAACTCGCAAGCATTTTTATCTCAAGCTTGTTTGTCAATATTAGTGATCAAAACTATAAGTCTTGATTTCTAGTCTACTTATAGCGATGTCTCGGACTAGGATAGATTGTGTAGTTGAGCATTAGACTTCATGGTGTTCATCATTTGAATGCGAAGAACTACTAAGGAGATCTTGTGGAACTTAATCAACAAAAGGTATGTGTAGGTTGAAACTTATCTATCACTTGGAAAGTCTATTTCTACTCTATCTCCTATATTGAGACAAAAGTCGTATTGCTATATAGTATTCGATTATGCACATTTGAGATTTCGAGCTGAGTTTAACTCGCTTACTTATTTCTCTAAATATGTGTTGGTAAGCTTTCGCTTCAACCAAGTTCATCTTATATTCTTGACGAAAGTCAAAAGATGATCATGTGAAAATCACCGAGTAACATCTTACATGATCTGTGTGATGCAATCATTTGATGTAGACTTGAAATGTTTCATAATGATTATTTCAATAACTTGAAAATTTCTTTGATGGTAATAGTTTGTGAAAATAACTATTGCCATCCTCTAAGAATGTTTCAATAATTGAAATAGAGTTTAGAACACTTAACCATTATTGGATTATATGTAATCCATGTCCGTGATCCATAGTATACATACACGTATGCGTTCCCGTTGGTTTGTGAAAGTCCGGGTACCTAAGTACACATACCGGTACGTGTACTGGCGTAAGGTTTGGGTCCGGGAATTTCTGTTGAGTTTGGAGGTATGCGTACCCGTTCGCATACTGGCGAACCCAAACTTGGTCCGGCTACTTAAGTATGCGTACTCGTTTGCATACTTGAGTGGTTAAAGTGAAAATATGGGGGTCTAACAACCGCACCCAACAATCCGTTTGCCAATCTGAGAGGACTTACTCCAATACACTTTCTATAGAATCAACTAGATAGTCAGACTCAATCTAGAGTAATGTATATCAAAGAGTTTTAATATCTCTATTTAACAATGTAATCAGCAAATCAAACAGTTAGAAATCCGTGAGCCTGATTGTTATGTGAAACAACTTGAACAGTACCAAAGACCAATGTTCAAGTATCAATCAATGTAAATCAACAACCAAAGGTTGGATATTCTAATTGATTGATCTTAACGCACAACCTGTGATATTTCAATTATATAACAAAATATAATGCAGAAAAGAAATAACACAGACACCAGAATTTTGGTAACGAGGAAACCGAAAATGCAGAAAAACCCCGGGACCTAGTCCAGATTAAACACCACACTGTATTAACGAGGAAGCCGCTACAGACTCTAGCCTACTACCAATTAACTTCGGACTGGACTTTAGTTGAACCCTAATCAATCCCACACTGATTCAAGGTACAATTACACTCCTTAATGAAAATCCGGGGGTCTAATAACCTCACCCACTATTTAGATTAGCAATTTGTATGGACTAACTCGTTTATACTTTTAAGAGAATCAACTAGACAATCAGACTCCATCTTAATAAAAAGTATATCAAGGAGTTAATATCTATATCTCTCGATTTGATCTATACTCAAACAAATAAAAATCTTTGAGTCTTTATCAAATACAAGAGATATAAACTTGGATGGTACCAAAGACCAATATCCAAGGATCAATCAATTTCCAATCAACAACCAAAGGTTGGATTTCACAATTGATCGATACAACACATAACCCGTGATATTTAAATTATATAAGAAAATATAATGCGGAACAGAAATAACAGAGCCACCAGAAGTTTTGTTAATGAGGAAACCACAAATGTAGAAAAACCTCGGGACCTAGTCCAGATTGAATACCACATTGTATTAAGCCGTTACAGATACTAGCCTACTACAAACTAACTTCGGTCTGGATTATAGTTGAACCCTAATCAATCTCACACTGATCAAGGTATAGTTGCGCTTCTTACATCTCTGATCCTAGAAGGATGCTACGCACTTGATTCCCTTAGCTGATCTCACCCACAACCAAGATTTGCTACGACCCAAAGTCGAAGACTTGAATAAAAAAATCTGTATCACACGGAAAAGTCCACGATGATAGATAAACTTGTCTCCCACAAATAAACCCACAAGTTTGTTCCGTCTTTTGATAGAAATCAAGGTGAACAGGAACAAATCAATAACCCGGAGAACAACCTAGAATTATCAACCACCTCATAATAATCTTAATCGTATGGTAGCGAAACAAGATATTTCGGAATCACAAATGATGAGACGAAGATGTTTGTGATTTCTTTTTATCTTGCCCTATCGAAGATATAATCTTTAATTAATCTTTTAATTGAACTCGTACGATAGAAAATGGCAAGATCAGATCGCTCAACTATAAGAGAAGTAGCTTCATCTGGCTTCACAATTCCAATGAAGTCTTTAAGTCGTTAACCTACAGGTCTCGAGAAGAAACCTAAGGTTAAAGGAGAATTGACTCTAGATAGTATCACACAGGAGGTGTGGGGATTAGTTTTTTCAGTTGCTAGAGTTCTCCTTTGTATAGTTTTCAAATCAGGGTTTGCAATCAATGTTAGCTTAGTAACAAAGCATTAAATATTCACCACTAGATGAAAACTTGATTAGATTCAAGCTAATATTTATCAAACGTTAGATCGAAAACATAGCTTGTTATACACACATGTAATCCAATGATCCCAAAGTTTGAAAGTTTGGAATCATCGTTGTTGAAATCCATAGCTATAACAACGAGAAAACAAGAGTTCTCAATTATTGTTATCCAGTGTCATAGTATCATTACACAACGTCAAAGTACAATTGCATCACAACTTCAACAACAATACTATGGTGATACTTCACTCCCCCTTAGTCAATACTCCATCTCACATGGAAACCACTCCCCCTTACATAATGATCCGAAAACCATATGTATTTTTAGTGTGAACTACATATTAATTCTCCCTTTTCTTGACAATAAAATTGGCTAAGGTACAAGAATGGGATCCTAATGAAATTTCCGTAAGAGACATTTCATGACAAAAGGTAAATGTATATCATCTTGTTTAGATGCAATCATAAAGCCGAAGATAAATGCATTCATCAAGGAGTTCATAAAGATACAAGATAACCCCTATAATATTCCACAGCCGCACTCCCCACAAAGATTTGGCAATTAAGCACAAGTTCAAAAGAACTCTCCCCCATTAAATGTCATTCTAGAAAGAACAAAAAGAGCGACCTTAATTTCTAAAGAAATGAAGGATTTCTTTGGACTCAACAAATATCATACAAGTATGAATTTGGAATCCAAAAAGAAATATTCAATCAAATTAACCGTAAGCAAACCATGATTAATTTGACTAAATATGCTCAACACAAGTAAACTTATGGAGACTTAAGAAATCAATTAATCAAAAGAAATCTTGCAAATAATCTAATTGCCATACTCAACCAAACTAATTACAAAAGTAATCAATTTAATTGGTCACACTCGACATAAGAAAAGTCTATGGAGCAATGACTAAGTTAATCATGAATAATCAACCCAGTCAAAGAAATGCTCAAACATAAGAAAACTTATGGAGTGCTAACTAAATAACCACACAAGATGATTAATTTAGTTTAACATGTTCAACATAAAGTACCTTACAGAACAAAAACTAAGCTAATCACAAAAGTAATCAACTTTTGTTGTTTTAGTGCTCAACATAAGACACTTCATGGAATAACACAGTATTTACACAAAAATTGTGGATCTGAGATCGACCTTATACCGTGGAATAAGCAAGGATTCATTTTATTTTCCATCACCATTTGCACAATGAAATACAATAGACATAATCCTTAAATCACAAAATATTTTAACCTATCTTCCATCAAAACTTGACAATATAGGCTTAACTTTTGTGTTTGTCAAGAGTCTTTTCATTCTTTTATCAATACTTACATATCAATTCACGAACGACTTTACTTTTGACAAAATATGGGACAATCAAGTTCACGGACGTAAACACACATATCCCATAAAAATATTGCAATATATAAAATCATAAAGATTAATACTGCAAAAATCATCTTCTAAACAAATTTAGAATTTAAACCAATAAATCTAAAAACTAGAAGATGAAAACACTGGATATAGTTATGTATAATCACAATAATGGCTATTCCAACACTAGTTATTCTTCTAAACAAAACAAAAAAATAGAAGATTTACTAGATAAAATAAAATTTCCATAAAACATTTCACAATACTCTTCTCATATTCTCTGTATTCATCAAGCTCATCTTCGATCAGATCAATTCTAGATTCTAGATTCTCCATCTTTTCTTCACGTCTCTTGGAAGAAGTTTCTAAATCACTTTTCAGGGCACGAACTTGTTCCAAGACTAGATTCATGGTTAAGGAGGGCTTATCAAAATGAGAAACAGAGATGTTCCCATCCAGAGAGGAACTGTGAGAATCAGGCTCACAATATTATCAGAAGAATCAAACCGTATCTTCTTTAATGGGAAGAGAACATTCCACACATCATTATGTTTGCTTGAAAGACTTGAAGAGGACATGATAGAAGAGATAAATGAAATGTTTAACGAGGAAAAACTTTATTTTAAAGGAAAAGGAGGATATGAGATAAATATCAAAACAAACCTTTGACCAAAACCCCAACAGAAATTTGATTATCCTAAGAAAAAGGATCTTAAAAACAATAACAGAAACATCACAACCCTCTTGAAGATTATGATTTTTTGTCTAAGAGGGATAGACAAAAATACTCAATATAGTATTACAAACTGTAAATGTTCCAATCCTCTCCAACACTGGGTAACTTATTTTAAGGGGATGAAGTATTTATACTTCATTTCTGTCTTGTTTTAATGAAGGAAGAGTTATGAACATCATCCTTTCTTTCCTTTAGCATAGATTTGAACACCTTGATTGTTGATTTTTGGAAACTATGCATTCCTTTGGAAATCTCTTTTACAAAGGCTGAGGGTTTTGTATGAGATTTATTTTTCTTCTTTTGCAAACAACTTTTGTAGAAGAGAGTTTTTCATGTTTCTTAGTGAAAAAGCGGGGGTCTAACAACCTCACCCAATATTTCGATTAGAAATCTGTATGGACAACTCCGAGTTGTTTTTCTAGAGAATTAACTAGACTTAATCAACAGAAAATACTCAAGCAGTTATTATCTCAATCTCTCGATTTGATTTACTCAAGCAAATATGATTCGCGAGTCTAATCAAAGAGAGATAACTTGGATGGTACCAAAGACCAATATCCAAGTGTCAATCGATTTAAATCAACAACCAATAGGTCGGATATTCTAATCGATTGAATAATGCACAACCTGTATTATTTCAATTATATAAAAATATAATGCGGAAAAGAAATAACACAGACACCAGAATTTTGTTAACGAGGAAACCGAAATGCATAAAAACCCCGGGACCTAGTCCAGATTATACATATACTGAATTAAGCCACTTAAACACTAGCCTAATCCAAATTAACTTCGGTCTGGACCGTAGTTGAACCCCAATCAATCTCACATTGATCCAAGGTACAATTATGCTCCCACGCCTCTGATCCCAGCAGGATACTGCGCACTTGATTCCCTTAGCTGATCTCACCCACAACCAAGAGTTGCTACGACCCAAAGTCTAAGACTTTAGAAAACAAATTTGTCTCACATAGAAAAGTCTACAAGATAGATAATTTCGTCTCCCACGAATAAACCTATGAGTTTTGTTCCGTATTTTGATAAATCAAGGTGAACATGAACCAATCAATAAAACCAGACTTATATTCGCGAAGAACAACTCATTTTTATCTCAACAATGTTTATATCCCCAGTGGTTATATTGTCTAAACTCTCATTTCAATCATTAAAACATTCTCAGAGGACGTCATATAGTTGTTATTCATGAACTAGTTTTCGTCAGAGCAATTTCCAAAGTGATTAAAACATAACATGACTTTCGTCACTAGGCAAAGATGAACTTGGCTAAAGCGAAAGCTTTACCAACACACATTTCGAGAAATAAATAAGCGAGATATACGTAGCTCAAAATGTCACATGTGTATATCTTTAGTCAATATAGTAAAATGACTTTTGTCTCAAGATAGGAGATAGAGTAGATAAAATTTTGAGTGATAGATAAGTTCAAGTCTCCAAATACCTTTTAGTCGATGAAGATCAACCGGTTCCTTGAGTAGTCCTTCGTCTTGTATGATGATTTCCATGGAGTTATTGAGCTCAACTACACTTTATATCCTAGTTCGAGACCATATCTATAGTAGACTAGAAATCAAGACTTTATAGTTTTGATCACTAACATTGACAAACATTATTGATATAGCAACGCACGCGAGTTCGACCGAGCAGTGCTCTAACAATCTCCCCCTTTGTCAATTTTAGTGGCAAAACTATTAATACATATGAAATACAAAAAATATATAAATAAGCTTTGTAGATCCTATTCCACATGTCTAATCTTCAACAATACTCGAAATCTTCGTCACTTCCAAGTAGTCCAATGATCCCAAAGGTTGTAAGTTTAGCATCATCGTTGTTGAAAATCCGTAGATATAACAATGAGAAAAGCATCGGTTCTCAATCATTGTTATATAATGTCATAGTATTATTACACAACTTCGAAGTCCAATTGCATCACAACTTCAACAACAATACTGTGGTGATACTTTACTCCCCCTTAGTCAATATTCCATCTCACATGGAAACCACTCCCCCTTACATAATGATCCGAAAACCATACGTATTTGTAGTGTGAACTATAATTAACTCACCCCCTTTTTGTCAATAAAATTGGCAAAGGTACAAGAACGGGATCCTAATGAAATTTCCGTAAGAGACATTTCATGACCAAAGGTAAATATGTATCATCTTGTTTAGATGCAATCATAAAGCCGAAGATAAATGCATTCAGCAAGGATTTTATAAAGACGCAAGATAACCCCTCTAATATTCCACAGCCGTACTCCCCACTAAGATTTGGCAATTAAGCACAAGTTCAAAAGAACTCTCCCCCATAATATGTCATTCCCTAAGGAACAACAAGAGCGACCTTAATTTCAAAAGAAAAGAAGGATTTATTTAGACTCAACAAATTTCATACAAGTATGAATTTGGAATCCAACAAGAAATATTCAATCAAATTAACCAAAGTGAACCATGATTAATTTGACTAAATATGCTCAACACAAGTAAACTTATGGAGACTTAAAAATCAATTAAATTAATCACAAGAAAACTTGCAAATAATCTAATTGTCATACTCAACCAAACTATTTACAAGAGTAATCAATTTAATTGGCGACACTCGACATAAGAATATCTATGGAGTGCTAACTAAATAATCACACAAGATGATCGATTTAGTTTATTTGAGCTCAACATAAGAGATTATGGAACCCCGACTAATATTATCATAAGATATGACAACCTTAAACGTACATGTACTCAACATAAGAAAACTTATGGAATACAAACTAAACAACCACATAAGTTGATTAATTTAATTCTTAATACTCAACATATAGCATCTCATGGAACAACCAACCATGCCGATAGGAAATCGACTTAGTTGTATCGTGCTCAACATGAGATACGCAATGGAGCCTTCACAGTAATACATAAAAAATGGATCAATAAGGATCTATACCGTGGATAACACAAGGATTCATTCTATGTTTCATCACCATTTGCACAATGACACACAATAGACATAATCCTTGAATCACAAAAGATTTTAACCTATCTTACATCAATAATCGACAATATAGGCTTAACTTTTGTGTTTGTCAAAAGTCTATTCATCCTTTTATCAATATTTGCATATCAATTCATGAACGACTTTACTTTTGACAAAATATGGGACAATCAAGTTCACGGACGTAAACACATATCCCATCAAAATATTGCAATATATAAAACCATAGAGATTAATACTGCAACCATCATCTTCCAAAAACTTAGAATTTTTAAACCAAAGAATCTAAAAACAAGAAGATGAAAACATTGAATATAGCTATGTGTAATCACAATAATGGCTATTCTAAGACACTAGTTATTCTTCTAAACAAAAGAGAAAAAATAGAAGATTTACTAGACATTAAGATATTTGAAGAATTCATTATCGTCCCCGAACTCGTTGTCATCAACAACCATGGGAACATAAGGTTCATTAAGAAAGGAGTTTATATCGATGAACCTTCTTGGTTGTTGTTGTCAAACCAGGGCTTTCTGAATCTCATGAGTCTTATACACAAAAGCCTTTATTTGTTCAATCTCCTTTCGCATCTCCTTCAACACTTCAAGAACATTAGAAAACTTCTAAGAATTTGAAGGAACAGTTCTTGGCTTCCTCGTATTCCTTCTTTTTCTTTTCAAGGTTGGAGGAAATGGAGATTTTTCTTTTTCCTTCATGATTGATGGCTTAACAATCACATTACCTTCTTTTTCATCAGAAGACATCATTCTTGGAGCGTCCATAAGCATATTGGTTTGTGAGAGGAATTTACAATTAGCTCAACAAGTAGTCTTAAGATAAAGAGAGGTTTTAGAGAAGGAAAATGAATGTAGGGTTCGAAACCTAAAATAGGTCCGTGGACGATCAACTCTTATCCCTATAAAGAGAGGAACTGTCGATAGTACCCTTTATTCCGTTTGATAGACAAAAATGAAAAATACTCCTAAGAAAAGAAAAGAAAAAACTTTTCCTAAAGCCTGAGAGGTACACAATCATTGTCTCTTTTGATCAGGCACACGAGACATGATTTTAAGAACAACACAATCAAGTTGCGTTGTGGTGAACTACAATTTGTCCACCAATTTCCTCTTGTGGAGAATCCACATGATTTTGTCTATCAAAACAGTTTGACCATACTTTCTTCTCAAATAGTCTTTATTTTTCCTTGGAAACTAACTTCTTAGACGAAGATAAAATCTTACATACCTCTGCGTCCTTCTGAGAAAGTTTAAGCTTTCTTGCTAGACGATTTGCTATTCGTTGAAGTTTGTTGACGTGTCTTTGCTTGTGTTTGAACTTGTAACACCTCGAGAGTTCATGACCTTTTAATGAACAATATGAGCATGTCACATTTGGATAGTAATCAGGCTTCTGAAATGTGCAAGCATCTAGGCACATAGTGGATCCTGAAATATTATAAATAGAGTTTCCAAGAAAAGGGTCAACTTTTTCTTCTAGAATGGTTGGATTATCTTCTGAAAGAAAATCAAAATTGATATGTGTATTGCTACAATTATCAAAATCAATATTTTCACCAAGAAGTGCAACACTTGATTTCCCGTCTTCATTGGAGTCATAGCTATCAGACATTTCATCAAGAGTTGCTGCAAGACCTTTGTTCCCAGTGTACTTTCTACGATTTGGACACTCGTTTGTAAAATGACCAAATCCCTTACACTTAAAGAATTGAGGCATATCCTCATCATCAGTTTCATCAATATCCCTGTTTTAGGAGGAACACGATTATGAGGTTTGACTGATGCCTTAGGCTTATCTCTGGAGAACCGTTTACTTCCCTTCAATAGAAGATCCCTAAACTGTCTTGTGATCATCGAGACTGATTTGTCAAGATATTCATCTGATGAACCTGTCTCAGTGTGATCATCTTCGGAGATATATACTTTTTTACTTTTATCAAGTAATTTAGTGTTCTTTAGTGCTTTGAACGCAACATCCTTAGATTTGGATGAATGTTCATGATCAAAGATCTTAAGCTTTCCAACCAACATGTTTCTGGAGAGATTATCTAGGTTATTTCCCTCAACGATAGCATGCTTCTTAGCATCGTATCTAGATGGAAGTGATCTGAGAATTTTCATCACAATATCCTTTTCAGGAATAGTCTTACCCAACGCAAAAGATGCATTAACAATTTCAGACACTTTGTGATTAAACTCATCAAATGTTTCTTCATCTTCCATACGAAGGTTTTCCCAATCGGAACTAAGGTTTTGAAGCCTAGCTTCCTTTTCACTGGTGTTTCCTTCAAATACGGTTGCTAAGATATCCAAAGCTTCTTGCGACTTAGTGTAGTTAGACACATGGTGCTGAAGTTTTTGGGTGATGGCATGTATAATTGCATTCAAACCGTCGAAGTTTTGCTTTGCAGCAAGAATATTTGTAGGAGTGTATTCCGCAATATTCTTTGGAACATTTATATCTCCAACTATATCAACGGGAGTCTTATAGCCATTAACAACATATACCCATGATTGGAAATCACGTGCTTGAAGAAAAGCGCGCATAGCAATTTTTCACCATAAGTAATTAGTGCCATCAAAGACTGGTGGTACGTTTATTGAGATAGCACCTCTGTCCATAGAGTCAGATCGCTACAAACACAGACTTGTAAGGTCTTGAACGTGTTTGCCTGCTCTGATATCAATTGAAAAAGCGTGGGTCTAACAACCTCACCCAATATTTCGATTAGCAATCTGTATGGACAACACCGAGTTATTTTTTCTAGAGAATCAACTAGACCCAATCAATAGAAAATACTCAAGGAGTTATTATCTCAATCTCTCGATTTGATTTACTCAAGCAAATATGATTCGCGAGTCTAATCAAAGAGAGATAACTTGGATGGTACCAAAGACCAATATCCAAGTGTCAATCGATTCAAATCAACAACCAATAGGTCGGATATTCTAATCGATTGAACAACGCACAACCTGTATTATTTCAACTATATAAAAATATAATGCGGAAAAAAAATAACACAGACACCAGGATTTTCTTAACGAGGAAACCGCAAATGTAGAAAAACCCCGGGACCTAGTCCAGATTAAACATACACTGTATTAAGCCGCTACAGACACTATCCTACTCCAAATTAAGTTCGGTCTGGACTGTAGTTGAACCCCAATCAATCTCGCACTAATCCAAGGTACAGTTATGCTCCTACGCCTCTGATACCAGTAGAATACTACGCACTTGATTCCCTTAGCTTGATCTCACCCACAACCAAGAGTTGCTACGACCCAAAGTCGAAGACTTTAGCAAACAAATATGTCTCACACAGAAAAGTCTACAAGATAGATAAATTCGTCTCCCACGAATAAACCTATGAGTTTTGTTCCGTATTTTGATAAATCAAGGTGAACATGAACCAATCAATAAAACCAGACTTATATTCGCGAAGAACAACTCATTTTTATCAATCACCTCACAATAGTCTTAATCGACGCAGCGAAAAAAGATATTGTAGAATCACAAACGATGAGACGAAGATGTTTGTGATTACTTTTATATCTTGCCTATCGGAGATAGAAATCTCAAGCCAATTATTAAAATTGTACTCGTACGATAGAAACATCAAGATCAGATCACACAACTACAAGAAAAGTAGTATCGTTCTAAGCCACAATCCCAATGAAGTCTTTAAGTCGTTAACCTGGTTTAAAAAAGAAAACCAAAGGTTAAAGGAGAATCGACTATAGCTTAGCAAACTAGTATCACTGAGAATGTGTGGGATTAGGTTTCGATTCTTAGAGTTCTCCCTTATATAGTCTTTCAAATCAGGGTTTGCAATCAATGTTAGCTTAGTAACAAAGCATGAAATATTCACCGTTAGATGAAAACCTGATTAGATACAAGCTAATATCTCTCAGCCATTAGATCGAAAACTTAACTTGCCATACACACATGTACTTGACGATTTTGGGTTTGTATAACCGTACCCAAACGTGTACAATAGTTGGTTCAAGATTAGTCAACTAAATGGTTAGCCAAATGATAAATTTCATATCAACCATATTCTTCGTCACCATAACTAATCCAAATGACTCAAATGAACTAGTTTGGGAGTTGTTCAATTACTATGAGATCTTATGTACTACACAAGACACAATTGAAGCAAAAACGATGTGATTCACTCGAATCGATTCATGAACTATAAAGCCACGGTTTGCAATAGCATTCCTTATATAATTTAAATAAGTTCACGAACATCGTTTTTAGACATAACCACTCAAGTTCGTGACTGGGTTCGCGGAATTAAGTAAACGGTTGGAGTTCACAAACTCCAGCAGAATTTCTCGGTTTCGAGAACTTCCGTCAGTTCGCGTACTGAGTTTGCAGACTGAGTTCGCGGACTGAAACCAAGCTTCAACTCCAGCAGAAATTCTCGGGTTCGAGAACTACGCTCGTTCGCAGACTGGGTTGACTGCTCAAGTTCCGGTTTTCACTTGATCAATAAAGTTTGCAAACTTCGGTTCAAGTGCATAAGGACTTATACATATATGTGTTACCACAACAATATTTATATCCCCCAGTGGTTATATTGTCTAAACTCTCATTTCAATCATTGAAACATTCTTAGAGGACGTCATATAGTTGTTATTCATGAAGTAGTTTTCGTTAGAGTAATTTCCAAAGTGATTGAAACATAACATGACTTTCGTCACTAGGCAAAGATGAACTTGGCTAAAGCGAAAGCTTTACCAACACACATTTTGAGAAATAGATAAGCGAGATATACTCAGCTCGAAATGTCACATGTGTATATCTTTAGTCTATATAGTAAAACGACTTTTGTCTCAAGATATGAGATAGAGTAGATAGACTTTTGAGTGATATATAAGTTCAAGTCTCCAAATACCACACTTTCTATCCTAGTCCGAGACCTTAGCTATAGTAGACTAGAAATCAAGAATTTATAGTTTTGATCACTAACATTGACAAACATGCTTGATATAGCAACGCATGTGAGTTCGACCGAGCAGTGCTCTAACACTTAGCCTCCCAAATTTTTATATGGTCCTGATAATCACAAGTGGAATCCGTAAGGTAAGGTACGTTCTTGTGATTCTCTATACTATCCTTATTGTCAGAATGACTTAAGAAAGGTATAGAATCAAGGGAATTTTACTGACAACTTTTTAACGAAAAAATCAAAAAAGTATTGAGAATCATGATTGCAAGTCATCTCCATTTTTAATTTAGATAGATAACTCTCCAGATTTTCAATCCTTTTAAATACTACTTCCTTATCAAGTTGAAGGACTTCTGAAGAAGTAGGATTGTTTATCATGGAATGATCAATATTGTTAGGAGGACATTCATGATTATCAGTAAACAGATTGAGTGAACCCTCATAGATATCATCCTCAGGACAATAGTCAATAGTAGCCATCCATGCTTTAGTTAACTCACTCACTTCCATATTTGGATATTTAGAAGTATCATGAACACTTATATAGCACTTGAAGCAGGAACTATTAACATAGTTTTTCTGAACCTTTTTATTGATTAACTGCCTTTTCTTTTGAGACTTTCTTTTACTCTGTCTAAGAGATTTCTTAAGCTGTTGCATAAACAGTGATAGAGTCGAATTAAAGAAATTCTCATCCCTTTTGTCAATTAATTTGGGACGTCGAGACTTACGATCAGATGTAGCAACATGGTTGCTAGACAAATAACGTTTCTCTTTTTGTTCCAGTTCAAGACCGAAAATTTTCAACTTTCCGGCTAGAGAATTTCTGGAAAGTGTATCAAGGTTATTTCCCTCAACGATGGCATGCTTCTTAGCATCATATCTAGATGGCAGCGATCTGAGAATTTTCATCACAATGTCCTTTTCAGGATTAGTCTTGCCCAATGCAAAAGATGCATTAACAATTTCAGATACTTTGTGATTAAACTCATCAAATGTTTTTTCACCTGCCATACGGAAGTTTTCCCAATCGGAATTAAGGTTTCGAAGCCTAGCTTCCTTTTCACGGGAATTACCTTCAAATACGGTTGCTAAGATATCCCAAGATTCTTGCGACTTAGTGCAATTAGACACATGGTGCTGAAGATTTTGGGTAATGGCATGTATGATGGCATTCAAACCGTCGGAGTTTTTATTTGCAGCAGGAATCTCAGCAGGGGTGTATTCACCAATATTCTTTGGAACGTTTACATCTCTAACTGCCTCAACGGGAGCATCATAGCCATTAACAACATATACCCATGATTGAAAATCACGTGCTTGAAGAAAAGCTCGCATAACAATTTTCCACCATAAGTAATTAGAGCCATCGAATACTGGTGGTACATTTACCGAGATGGCACCTCTATCCATAAAGTCAGATCGCTACAAACACAGACTTGTAAGTTCTTGAACGTGTTTTCCTGCTCTGATACCAATTAAAAAAGCGAAGGTCTAACAAACACACCCAATATTTCGATTAGCAATCTGTATGGACAAACTCCGAGTTACTTTACTAGAGAATCAACTAGACAGTCAGACTCAATCTAGATAAAAATATCTCAAGGAGTTATTATCTCAATCTCTCAATTGTATCTATCCTCAAGCAAATAGAATCTGCGAGTCTTTATCAAAGAGAGATAACTTGGATGGTACCAAAGACCAATATCCAAGTGTCAATCAATTTAAATCGACCACCAAAAGGTCGGATATTCTAATTGACAACGCACAACCTGTATTATTTCAATTATATAACAAAATATGATGCGGAAAAGAAATAGCACAGACACCAGGATTTTCTTAACGAGGAAACCACAAATGCAAAAAAAACCCGGGACCTAGTCCAGATTAAACATACTTTGTATTAAGTCGCTACAGATACTAGCCAACTCCAACCTAACTTCGGTCTGGACTGTAGTTGAACCCCAACCAATCTCATACTGATCCAAGGTACAATAATGCTCATACTTTTCTGATTCTAGCAGGATGCTACATACTTGATTCCCTTAGTTGATCTCACCCACAACCAAGAGTTGCTACGACCCAAAGTCGAAGACATTAATAAATAAATTTATATCACATAGAAAAGTCTACAAGGATAGATAAATTCGTCTCCCACGAATATACCTATGAGTTTTGTTTCGTCTTTTGATAAATCAATGTGAACAGGAACCAATTGATAAAACCAGACTTATATTCCCGAAGAATAGCTCAGCTTTATCAATCATCTCACAATAAACTTAATCGACGCAGCGAAGAAGATTATTGAGGAATCACAAACGATGAGACGAAGTGTTTGTGACTACTTTTATATCTTGCCTATCGGAGATAGAAATCTCAAGCCAATTAATCCAATTGTACTTGTACGATAGAAGAAGCAAGATCAGATCACATGACTACAAGAAAAGTAGTATCGGTCTAGCTTCACAATCCCAATGAAGTCTTTAAGTCGTTAACCTGGTTTTAGAAGAAGAAAGCCAAAGGTTAAAGGAGAATCGACTCTAGCTTAGAATAACTAGTATCACATAGAATGTATGGGGATTAGGTTTCCCAGTTGCTAGAGTTCTCCCATATGTAGTCTTCAAATCAGGTTTTGCAATCAATGTTAGCTTAGTAACAAAGCATTCAATATTCACCGTTAGATAATAACCTGATTAGATACAAGCAAATATCTCCCAACCGTTAGATCGAAAACTTAGCTTTCCATACACACATGTACTTGATGATTTTGGGTTTGTGTAAACGTACCCAAATGTGTACAATAGTTGGTTCAAAATTAGTCAACCAAATGGTTAGCCAAATGATAACTTTCATATCAACCATATTCTTCTTCACCATAACTAGTCCAAATGACTCAAATGAACTAGTTAGAGAGTTGTTCAATTGCTATGAGATCTTATGTACTACACAAGACACAATTGAAGCAAAAACGATGTGATTCACCCGAATCGATTCATGAACTATAAATCCATGGTTTGCAATAGCATTCCTTAGATAATTTAAATAAGTTCACGAACATCGTTTTTAGACATAACCACTCAAGTTCGCGGACTGGGTTGGCAGACTTAAGTAACCGGTTGGAGTTCACAAACTCCAGAAGAAATTCTTGCTTTAATAACACATATTTAGAGAAATAGATAAGCGAGATATACTCTGCTCGAAATATCCACATGTGTATAATCTAAGTCTATATATCAAAACGACTTTTGTCTCAAGATAGGAGATAGAGTAGATAAAATTTTGAGTGATAGATAAGTTCAAGTCTCCACATACCTTTTAGTCGATGAAGATCTACTGGTTACTTACGTAGTCCTTCATCTTGTATGATGATCTCCATGGAGTTCTTGAGCTCAACTACACTTTCTATCCTAGTCCGAGACCTTAGATATAGTAGACTAGAAATCAAAGACTTTATAGTTTTGATCACTAATATTGACAAACATGCTTGAGATAGCAACGCATGCGAGTTCGACCGAGCAATGCTCTAACAAATTAGATAATCCAACCTTTGGTTGTTGATAAAAATTGATTGACACTTGAACATTGGTCTTTGGTACCGTTCAAGTTATTTCTTATATTCAATC
>JAJJWX010004234.1:0-40008 GCA_023529315.1 Papaver bracteatum
AGATTTTTACCATCAAAGGAAACGAGAAGAACTGCAACTCAGGAGCGTTGCTCGTGACTCCGGTACTCGGGACCCTTAACATATATGCATACACCGCCAAAACCCAATCATAATGCCTCAGCACACTTAAATCCTTATTATACGAAGCCATTTAACCTCAATAACATTGTTTTTGTTTGGGAAAAAGACATTCCCAAATCAAAAACCATCTTGCCATATGCTCCTGCATTATTACATCGTTCTCCAACCCGAATCTATGTTCAAGAAACGATTTAATTATAATATTCTTGATCCCGTTGCATCTATCCACAAGTTTCCGTCTCAAGGGGACTATTTCATCTCTAATTACTTCTTGTACTCCAGTAACGATAACGTGGTTCGCGCCTTTTTTTCTTCTAGTAGTAGGTATCGCCTCAACATATGGGAGCAAACACTCTATGGTCTGGGGAGCAATTTCATGTATTTGCTCCATACTAATTGACTCCAATGATATGGGATTTCCTCGACCGATTGGAATTCCGGTAATTTGAGTGAAGTCTAATGGGGTAAACCCTATTTCCAAACTAGGGAAGTGAAATGTATTGGTGGTATGCCACCACCTTTCAAATATTCCGGTAGTAAGGCAGTTGTCTGGTAGTTTTGGATATTGTACTTGAAAAACTGAACCGAACCCATAGTTATCTACAATCACTTTAGCATTAGGAAACTTAGAAATTGAGGTATACACTTCATGAATTGTACTTATGAAACTTCACGATGTCTCAACGAAGTCATCCTAACATTAGACGTATCAAGAATTTTCAATTTATGATCACTATGTTCCGTTGAAGAAACGGGCAATCTCTCTTCCATAATTCGTCGAAAATCAACATTGTTCATCTACGGCACACATGTACACAAAAATCATCATAAAACAATCATAAATCATGTATTTTACATATTCAAACAACGATCATAAATCATGTATTTTACATATTAGCCACATTGTCTACCAAGATAAAAAAACATCAAACATAATACCATATGTATATACATTTAATCATTCTTCAATACCAAAACATTCATCAATTTGCCACCAATGTGTCATATACATAATACATATGCTCTTAATCATTCTACAATCCCAAATCATCAATTACACTATCTTATACATATCAAAATTCATTCATACACAACACCCTATTTCAAAAAATCAACAAAAAATCAATAACTCAATCAAAAACGTCAAACAATATCAAACAACAATCAAACAACGTTATAATCAACCAAACATCTCAAATTTCATCTAAATCAAACTCAAATAAAATTTAAAACCCTAACATTCTAATCACTAACCTTTAATGTTTTTGTGGACGAAATTCAAAATTGATTGAGGGATTACCTTCCCCTTCGTGTTACCAACAAACCCTTTTGATCTTACCAACCTAATCGATTTTAATAAACACAAAATCGAATGGGGGAGCTGCGAAAGGGAAGAAAGGTTTTAGTGAAGAAGAGGAAATGGGAGGAAGAACCGAGTTCTCGTGAACTTAAACCTATCAAACGCAAAATCGAGTACGCGTATTTAGTCAAGTCAACGAGTTGACAAATACGCGTCATCGAAAATTCGTTTACACTATTTATACACGGACTGAGTACGCGTATAGTGTAGGGAAGGGATAACAAAGCACCATAGCAGGATTGCCTTTCGTGTGCCATCCCTTCCCTTTATTTGAGGGATAGGGAAGGGATAGTGCTAGTTCTAATATTTTAATTTTTCAACAAATAACAAGTTTACAAACCAAAATCTAACTTAAAAAGCAAAAAAATTGACCGGCCGTCGGCCGCATAATTAGATCCAAATTGTCGCTTTTCAATATATAATTTGTCTCCATTAACTTGAAATTCCAACTTTACCTTTGATTTAGTAACCATAAAAAAACTCCATATATCACGTCCGTCTAGGGCACCTGAAAATTGTAAGACGGCGACGAAGACCCAAAGGTGTTCAACACAACATGGGGAAGAAGTTCTTGTTTCGGGGTGTCCACTTGTTAACTAAATTTAATGAAGAATTAATAAATCTTCTCCCTTAAAGGCCTAGACAAATAAAGCTCTCACATTAAACGGTGATGAAACCCTCGCTTTTTATTGGCCTAGAAAGGCCTTTTCTAATGCAGAAGCTATGGTGAGGACACTTGGCATAACTCTATTGGTTGTAATAATTAGAATTTGGTTACAATTTGGATACATTAATATACTTAATTGTCTGTTAGTAACGGTGTTAAAAAAAGTGGGTAAACAATACTTATGTTATAATTTAAGCTTGAATTATTTAGTTACACCGTGTTTACACCTAAACTTAACTGTACTTTAATAAGGGTGGACAAAACTAACTTCCAAACCGTTAAATAACTTAAGAAAAAAAAAATAGAAAAAAACGTGAAACTCTTAAAAAAGAATGAGTGCAGATCCTCTGTGCCAATATAACCGTGTGCCCTCTGTATCTGCAAGTAAATTTGCGACACGTGTCTTTCCATATTAACATCGATCAACTCTATTTATTTTTACTATATATCTACCTATTTAAATACGGAAACAGAATATTTTTTTTGATGCGAATAGAGAATTTTATTAATTAAAACCTGATTGAAGATCCGATAATAAATAAGACTCAATAATCTCTGGCGGATTATCTAGCCAGACTCTAGAGATATTATGCTGTCTGCTATATTTAGCAAGTTTATCAGCTGTTTTATTACAATTCCTATGAATAAAAGAACACTTCCAACTAAAAAAAAGAACTCAGTGTTTCCATGGCATCAAGCAGAATAGGTTCAGTCTCCCAGAAATGACAGATAAGATTATTGATGAAGCTTTCGATATTGTTTAAGTCCGTCTCAACAATAACATGTGAAAGTTCTAAGTCTCTTCCCAGCTTGACTGCATCCAAGAAGGCTAAACATTCCCGCTTGTTCAGAACTTTTTACTCCTGCATAGCACTTTGAGAATCCACCCCTCCAGTTACCTGCAAAATCACGAAGAATGAGAGAAATACTGTTAGTTCGTGTTTAAGTCATAAGAAGCATCACAATTGATTTTCATATAAGGAGAATCAAGCAGTTTCCATAAATGTTCTCAGTAGGGTTTGTAGGTAGGGTTATCAAGTCTGTTATGGTGCAGTTGTTGATCAGATAGTTTTCCTAGGTAGCCGGAAAAACTTAATGCCTTCTTAGCTACTGTTTGCGGTTCAATCTTCAGGTTTTGGAAATTGACATCACATCTGGAATTCCATATAGACCAAGTTACCACCATAGCTGTATTCAACCAATCATCAGGTAAAAATTGCTCATTGCTTCGCTACGCCCATTCCTCAAAAAACTTCAGCCACGTGATTATAAGCTCCTGAAAAAAAAACTGTTGATCCACCAGGAACAAGCATCCAAACTGCCCTTGAGAACGAGCATGTGAATAGAACATGCATAGTACTCTCTTCATACTGATTGCAGAGAGGGCATTGTCGATTAATATAATGACAAGCCCTAGATAATCTTACTTTGGTGGGCAGGATATCAGTAAAACACTTCCAAAAAAAGTGTTTTATCCTTGGCCACGTTTGTAACCTCCAGAAGGTCTTCCATTGAAGGGAAGTGTGTTGAATGAAAGTAGATAGCTGAGTAGTTCCTATACTTGAATCACATAGTTTTTTGTAAGCAGACTTAATGGTAAAGACACCATTTTTAGTTAACTTCCAAACTAACTTGTCCTCAGCTGAAGTAGGAATCCTCATGCTCAGTATGAGACTTGCGATTATGTTCTTCAAGAGATAATTAATCAAAGTCGCTATTCCGTGCCAATCTATCTTGGAGCATCAATTCCTGTACCCATACATAAGACTCGCTATCTTCAACTCCCTCTTTAGGAACGGTGGTTCATTCAATCCAAGGATCCAAATATCAAGTCGATTTTTATCTTATCACCTTTCCCCAACCTCCATTGACTATTTTGTTTAATAAACGCAATTTGTTTCTGAATACCATTCCAAGCCCACGAACAATTAGTTTTAGCTGTTGCATGAAGGAGACTAGTACAGGAGTAATATTTAGCTTGAATAGCTTTCCCCCAATGTGTGTCTGTGTTAGTGCATATTCTCCAAGCTGCCCTGATTAAAAAGGCTCTGTTTAATAATTTTAGGTCCCTAAACCCTTGGCCACCACAATCCTTGTGGATGCTTAAGCTTTTCCAAGAGGTTACATAAGTACCTCTTTTTTCTTCAAAACCCCACCAAAAATCTCTTTGAGCAGCTTCTATTTTATTAATGATCTCTGCAGGAATCTGAAAACAACTCATAGAATATGTTGGGATTGTATTTGTGACTGTTCGAATCATTAGCGATTTGCCACACTGAGACATAGATTTTCCATCCCAAGAAGACAGTCTACCTTTTACTCTATCATATAATTGAGAGAAACAATCAGTTTTCTTCACGGAAACAGAATATGGTTTCGTTCTTAGTTTTTTTGATCTCGCTCCTTTAACAAATATCAAAAATTCAAAATCAAGCGAAGTTCAAAAGATCTGATACATGGCTTTATTAAAGTTATTAGGCGGGAATGACAATTTTACAAAATGGATTCAAAATTTTATGAATTATGAAATATGGCGGGCTAATAATGATTTCCTGGAATCATATGCGCAATTATCTTTCAATCTCAAATGAGTCATGACCCTTAACATAAAAAGATCACTGATCTTTTTTGTTTATGGTGTCAATTAATCTCAAAATCTGGAAATGCATCCACTTAATTATGGTGAATTAAGACTAATCAAAACTTAGGCACCTGACTATTTCGTTCTTGAAAAATTAGTTTTTGGTTCAAGTTTTATATAAAAATTGAAAGACAAATTTCGTTCCGTTAATAATTGATTTTTACGAACAGATAAAACAGAGGGTTCATCCGAATTCGGATGGATAGAGCAAAAATATTGAAAAGAAGAGGAGATTATGAAAATTAAGAAAGTACTCCTATGTTTATTATGTTTCCGTATTTAATTGGGTCACATATATATGAGTTAGTTAATGCTAATATGGAAAGCCACGTGTCTCCATTTTATTTGTGGGTACAGAGGGCACATGGTTGTTTTGGCACAGAGGATCTGTACCTAAAAGGAATTCCTTTTTTTTTTTAGCTTTAAATAACTTTTACATTCAAAATAGTTTTAATATTCTTACATAGCAGGCAAGCGAGCAACAAGTTGCGCCGCTAGCCCTTTTTGAATTGCAATTCCTTTTAAAAAGAAAATCCTTACACACGAAAAAAAGAAAATCGGTTAAAATCAGGAGACCGTGCTAAAAAAAGGAATTATCCTTTCTTTAATAAGAGTACTTAACGTTTGTAATATAAACAAACTGTAAGTACATAGATTAGGAACAAGAATAGTGTACCTATGCCTTAGCATAAAGAATTCGGCATAATAAAAGGCACTCACGTATGTTTGAAGGAATATACAATTAGTTAAATTAGTTGATACATGATTTTGGTCAGACCATTAGCCCATAATTAATTAATTTGTTGGCATAATCGTATGATCTTAGCTACTTCATGCGAACAAGCTATGTTTTCATGGGATAGTAAACATGATGAGCAAACATATGTACATATGCGACATTATACTTGGCTTTACTTTGCACATGCACATCATGGGATAGTAAACATAACGAGCAAACATATGTACATATGCGACACTATACTTGGCTTTACTTTGCACATCACAACGTGATTAAGTGATTCGTAGTGGTCCGTTTTTGATAGTTAAAAATAATATATATAGATAAATACGATGCCTCCCCACACTAAATTTTTGTGTATAGATTATTGTCTTTGTCCTCCAGATGGAGAGAAGATACCCCGCGCACACCAAATTAAAAAGAAAAAATATGACCGGTGCGTAGCACGGGCACAAATCTAGTCTAATTAAGAAATAGTACCTAGTTATAATTGTTGCATATGCCAGTAATTAGCTGAGTTTTCCAAACGCATCCTACACCACCTTATCATCCATCAACCATTTTAATAGAAATCAACGGACACAAAATCAGATATTTTGGTAAATAATCTATTTCTTGGAAGCTAAGATAATTACCCAATAGACTCTTCTCTGACATTACCAACTATACCCCTGATAACGTCTAGAAAACAAGTCACTCTTTACTTTATTCCTCCCCCCTCTCTCTCTGTTTCAAATTACTCTGTTTTTCCTCTTTCTCTCTCTCTGTTTCTAATTACTCTGTTTTTTAGGGAAGATGAAACCCTAAACTTGTCTTCATCAAACTTTCTCTCTTTTTATCATTACAAAATACCCATATCCTTACATCTCAATCTCATTCAACCATCATCTTCCTTGACTTTTTTACATACAAATAGAGATCTCATACAGGGGACAAATGGGTGATTATAAAAGGAAATTTGTGATGTTGACTAAAGAAGAAGAAGAAGAAAGGGGACAGATTTCTTGTACGAACAAAAGGAGAAATATGGGCAAAGCTCTGATGGTGGGAGATCAAGAAGATGACCATCAACCCCAGAGTAGTGATAAGAGGCCAAACACGTAAGTTCTAAAAAAAAAATCGATTTTTGAGTTGTTTGGGGGGTGGGGGCATTTGCCCCTCGTTGAATAATGCTAGACTTAAGAGTACAGTTTGATTGTGTTAATAGAGTTCTAATGGGGCATTTGCCCCCCAAAGTTTATGTTATGTCCTCCAGTACTTCGTTTATCCTTATTAAAATTAGCTTCTTCTTTTTTACCCAAGTCAAACGGCTTTGTCGAATTTTAGGGTTTTGGAAGATATGGGTTTCTGAAATTGGATCACAAAGTTTCAATCTTGATATTGGTTTTTTTGTTAATTCTGAAGCGTTAATCTTGATTTTTCTGAATTAGGGTTCAAATTACAATGTTTAGAGTAATGTTAGTTTGCTTGTCAGAGATGTGTATTTTAAGTTTGAAAAGAGGCAGTATATTCATGGGGGCATTTAAAAAGATTGATTGTTGATGGAAACGAAGAAATGGGTTTTTCAAATTTGGAGAAATTAGGCTCTTTTTGCCCTTGTTTTATTTGATTCAAAGGTCGAGATTTTTTTTCTTTTTGTGTTAAATTTGGGGTTTTGAAATAAATTGGTTTCTGAAATGTATTGATGTGCCTGATTATGTGCTAATGGTAGTGCCGTAGTGATGAGGTGTTTTTAAGTGTTAAAGAGACTGTATTGCCATGACGGCATTTGACCCCAAAGTGTATGATATGTACTGATGTTCTTGATTTCTTCAATTTGTATCCTTGATTTGATTGATAAAGAGAATGGATGTATGATTTATTTTTATTTTTGATTGAATGTTGATTGAAATGAAGAGATGTTTTTTTTAATTCAATTCAAAGGATGAATCTATCTGTTAAGTTATGGACATGGGTCATTTGCCCATCCAGGGAAAATGCTAGCTATAATAGAGGCCCAATGCGGGTATGCTTAGACCCAGCACAGAACATGGGGGCATATGCCCTCTGTAAACCTAACTTGTGTGCACTTGTAACTCTGTATGGTTGCCTGATTGCAGGAAAGTTTATGAACTTGTATGCACTTCTAACTCTGTATGGTTGCCTGATTGCAGAAAAAGTTCTGAATCATTGGATGACGACAAGGTCAGGTTCAACCTTAGAGGAACTATGATCGAAACTACTCTGACAACCCTTGCACGTGCCCCAAGATATTCAATGCTAGGAGCTTTATCTTCCAGTGAATGGAACCCGCAACCCCAAAGAGAACACTTCTTTGACCGAGGGTCGGAATGCTTTTCCATACTACTAGATCTCTTAAGCACAGGTGACCTCCATATTCCTCCTAATATTCAAGAAAAGCAACTGTTCAATGAAGCTCTTTTTTATGGGCTTGAAGATCATATCAGAATTGCTAAGGTTGGCAGTTTCGATGGTAACCTGTTAAGAATGAAGAATTCTGTTAGAGGTCAGACTCTAGGAAAATGGACAGCAGTAAGAGCAAGTCCAATTGGGGGTTTTGCTGTTAATCATGATAAGCTGGTCCGAGTCTATGATTGGCTTCTCGAAGAGCATGCACCTTTGAATATTGATTATCAGAGCATCTATGACATAGGTTGGGCGGATGCTGGAAATCTACTCCTGACTAGTTCCCATGGTGGTATGGGCATGTTTAGCTCGATATCAGGTCAAGAAAGGCATAGGTATATGCTTAATTGTGAGAGGGGTCAGATTAAAGCTTTTTCTGCTGGAGCTTTATGCTTCTCGCCCGATAGCAAGGTACTTGCAAGCTGCAAAGGAATAAGAGATGGTATTGGTGTGTGGGATCAAAACACTGGCCAGCAAATCGATTTCTTTGATTCCTTGGGCAGTTTCCCGGTTGGGGTTGCTGATAGAATGCATTGGGTGGATGAACGAAACTGTCTTTTTCTGTCAAAGCTGATATTTCCGGTGGTGAACAGTAAGAGCTGCATTAGTCTTGTGGATTTCAGAGACAAGAGTATAGTCTGGTCCATGCCACTGAATAACACTTCTAACCTCAGGAGGCAATATGTTGCTGATGCAGTTCCAGCTGAGGAAGGGAATTCCATTTGGGTGGTGAGCAACTATGAAGAATTAGGCTACGCAGATCTGAGAAGAAACAGTGGCAGCATTGAATGGAATTTCGATCGTGAATTGAGGATGAAAACCAGTTACCCTAAGCTAGCAATCCACGGGAGTCAGCTTTTCTGTTCTATTGATGATAAAGTGTCGGTATACTGCCGTGGTCTTGATCGGTGGGTGATGACATCTTGCCTTCCAAGAACTCCAGGGGGTTCTATAAGGGATTTCTCCATTGGCGGCGATCGACTTTTTACTCTCCATGCCGAGGGAAACGTGATTGACGTATGGGAGACTCCACCTGTGCCCAATTACTTGAGTAAGAGAACTTGGCTCTTATTTCCTCTTCTATTGTCAATCGACTTTGAAACTCTTAGCTATGTGAAAGGTTGGTTTTGATTTACAGTCAGTTGAAAGTGATACTAACCACTTAACTTCTCTTGTGCAGATTTACAGTCTGATGAAGGAGTGGAGGAAGCAACAGAAGTAGTAGCTAGCTGCAGCTACTCGTAGCTTCTTATTTACTTCTCCCACTGCTCGTTCTTAGTTGTATGATCTGATGGTCTCTACGAATTTTTAACCGGGACATATTGTCTGTAATTGGATTATTAAACTCTCTCTGCCTCTAGGATATAAGATAGAAATAGAACACTTTCAACTTGAGCTCCATACTTGTATATTTTCTAGCTCAAAGAACTGATATTTTCATTTTTCAAGTTCAGATGACTTTCTTGTTCAGTATATACTGCATCATAAAATTGTGCAAGAAGTCTTTTTACTGAATGGATTTTTGTTATATACTGAATGAGTACAAGCTAGTTTACACTCTCTGGAGTACTTCAACGGATGTCAGAAATCTACTATAACATTTTTGTTACAGAATGAATGAACTCGTCGTAAGCCTCAATTTTAGGCATTTGCCTGACTAAGCTGAAACCTCAGACTTATTCCCCATGATGGGTGGAGCCTCCGACTTGTCCTGTCATGCATCTCCAATCCGTTCTACAAATTTAATCGGCGACTTGGAGCTTTACAGAGGATCCTACATCTACTCTTGATTGGGGACTAAGAACTGATACTTTCATTTTTCAAGTTCAGATAATTTTCTTGTACAGTAAATAAAATGAAATAGTCCGACGACTGTAACCTGCACCATAAAATTGTGCAAGGAGTGTTTTCACTTAACGAATTTTTGTTACAGAATGAATGAGTACTACGTTCTCTAGACTACTTCAATGAAGCAAAAAAAAAGAACCATCTTTTGGGGACTACCCATCAGTTTTTGTGGAGGATATTAGAAGTAATATTTGGTCACCCCTTATAATTTTTGTTTCTAATACCCACTTTACCCTTGATGATAAATTTAGTTAGTGATTAATGATTAGTTAAAAACTGATTAGTGATTAGTTAAAAACTGATTAGGGATTAGGGATTAGGGATTAGTGTTTTATAAGTTGGATTGTTTTGTTTTTAACATTTTTTTTTGAGAGAGATAAGAAGAAGAAGGAAATAGGAAGAACAAGAGTATGATGTTTTGGGTACTCATGGATACTTCAAATTTAGTTAATGGTGCTTGAATTGGCCAAAACATTCCTAAAAATGAACAATTTACAAATTGATTTTCGTTTGGTTTACAAAGTTCGGCTACAACATTTGAAGAACAGGTTACCGAACTCATCTGCAAGTGTAGTTCGGTTAATGTTTCTAAAAACACAGGTAGCCGAACTCAGATTTAATGGAATTTTTAGTTTCAGAGAACAGTTCGGTTAGGAATTTTTTTTTTACGACGTAACCGAACTAAAAGTTCGGCTGGGAAAAAAAAAATGAAAAAAGTTGCGACATAACCGAACTCAATATATAGGTTTTCAGAGAAAAGTTCGTTTAGGAGAAAAAAAATTGCGACGTAACCGAACTTTTCTCTGAAAGAAAAACCTCCATTAAAAGTTGAGTTCGGCTAGTTCGACAAAGTTTTTCACATAATTCCTAACCGAACTTCTCTCTGCAACTTACATTTTCAACTCATTTTAATGATTACTTCTCATTTTTGCAACCAAAAACGAATGACAAGTAATGGGTTTGTTATGATTTTGATTTTGATTTTGTTAATGATTTAAATTAAGCTATATATTGTGGTCGGTGGTGGTGGTGGCTCAAGGTGGTCGGTGGTGGTGGTGAGCGGCGGGGGTGATGGGAGGAGGTGGTTATATATATAGGTGGTGGTGATGGGAGGAGGTGGTAATATATATATATAGGTTAAGGGTAGGTTAGTCATTTCTACATTTTAGGACACCCCTTATCATTTTAGGGTGGACATTTGTAGCACTGGTTAGTCCCCCACCTTTTTTGGGTAGTCCCCAAAAGATGGTTCAAAAAAAACTATGTACAAGCTAATACAAGAACAGAGAGCCCAAGAGCTCGGAAAACTAAAAAAGCTCAATTAAATCAATAATAAATTTTATCCGGACCTTCAATAGAGTGCATGAAGGCCTCCTACCAACATAACCATCAGTAGATTCAGTACTACCAATACAATAGAGTGCATGAAGGCCTCCTACCAACATAACCATCAGTACTACCAATACCTAGTCCGCAACCTTATGTTGCCATAGCAGCAATGTTTACTTCTTAATACGCATTGCTCAAAACCTATGGAAAATCCAGAACTCGATCTGTCAGATTTTTGTGGTCTACCCATGTTTTTTCACCCTCAAAAAATTTCCAAGCTTTAAAGACGAAGTTTTTTTGCTTTTGAGCACGTTTAGGGGCCGAAATTGATGAAACAGTAACAGTTTGAAAGACAATAAGCTTTGAATACCAATTCCAGCTAAACTTCTACTTAACAAATATAAACACTGAAGAAATTTACAAATAGAGCTGACATAACCATAGAATTATTTTCTGTACTTGAATTTTTAGAACTAGAACTAATCAGAGAAGTGAGCTGGTAATTCAGACGACAAGTCCTATTGAACAGATCTCGTACCACAGCGATCCGTTCTTCGTGACAAGTAGCAACTTCAAGCAATCATAGTAGTCTAAATATTGCCGCTTAAACAAAACAAAATTACATCATTAACTAACAAAATCCCCCAAAACACAAACACGACAGTAAACCCTGAAAAAAATCATCAAAATGAAATCTGAAAAAACCCATTAACAAGAGGGGGGAGGGGGACTAAAAAATAAATATACCTTTTATAAAGAGCTTAATGACAACAATAAAGAAGTCAGTCCTAATGATACAATTCCAGATCTAGACTACCAATTTCATCAGATCATACCAAATAAACCCTCAAATAATATCAGAAGTACTATAATTACCACAACAGCAAACACTTTAAAGGGCAGAAGACTATGGTTTCTACTCATCATTTCTTCTTACTGTAGATATGAAAGACAATGGCATTTTAATTGCAAGTTGGCATCCTAATACACAAGATGAAGAACTCTCTAAACTAGTCCCTTCTGTTTGAGAGGTTGACTGCTGCAGACAATGCAACTATGTAAGGCCTATAATTGCAGAGATATTCAGTCTTTGCGAGAATGACAAGGGAGGCAGTACCTAAACTTCATGCAAGAAATGCATGTCATCCTGATATATTACTGCTTCTGCATGTTAAATCCATTACCAACTATCCAGGATGAAAGCTCATCAAGCATGGTGCCTACCCATGTTAAGCTCAAGCAAAATCAGAGTTTATAAAAAACTTCTTAATTAGGCTACTGTATGTATACAATATTTAGGATGCATCAAAAGAACGGAACTTATTCAAACATAGTTACTTCATGAGACTTTACAGCAACATGACAAGACATTTAATCATACTTAAACTAAAACATAATTACTTCATTAGTCTTACCGAAAAACAAATGAACCAACGACTAATTAAACTGAGTCAAACTCCCACTGAAAAACCGAATTAATAGATTCTCGAATTCCCATGACATGCTGATTTTACTTTAAGAAAAATAGTGACATTGAACCCCCACTAGAAAACTGTATTCAAGATACAACGATTTTAATACCATTGTCACCGGCACCGGCACAATAGTAAAAACTATAACCCCTTTTGACTACTGAACTTTTGTAGCATCAATCCTCTAATGCGCAACAATTGTTAAGACTTAAGCTTGTCTGACCTTAATGTCCCTAGTATACTTCACAAGGAACAAATCAAATTATAAGAGGTACAGTTCGGTTACACTACACAATATGTAGACTGACGCCAATTAAACTTTGTCGAACCTAGCATGCTAGATTGTTAATTTTCTAAACAAAATTATGAAGTATAAACTCCCACTAGAAAACAGCAAGCATATCTACTTTGTAGCTTTTACTGAAAGCAAACAGACCAACAATTGGCTGTCGCAACTTAATCTGAATCTAACTCCCACTGGAAGTAGAATCAAATGATTATAGAATTCCATTGCATGACTACTTCACTTTAAGAAAAAAAATGAGTAAACTCCCACTGGAAAATTCCAACCAGAATTTCTATGCCGGAAATACAAGGAAAAGGACATGATACATACACTATCATAATTTTACTCACTAAATTCATCATCATAATTAACCTAAGCAATCTGAGCACATGGGCTACTGTATTAATTCAAATGACCAATTAACCAATTGAACTCCGTGAATCCTTGCTGACGTAGTACAGAGTGGATAGAGTGGTTTCTGAAACATTCAAAAAGATTTCAATCCTAAACGTGTTCCCATCGCCAGATTAGACACTAGACTACCAAACTGTTATAAAGTTGGTGTCTCCACTCTAGTATAAAGGGCTACTACTATTGTGTATGTAATAGTATATTCCACACCATAGCCTTCCCATATTAGAAACTGTTGAGAATAAAGATAAAAGAACCTTTGTGACAGCAAAAACTGTATATGATAAATTCAAAAGAGTGATCTATCGTCTCCATTTAAGAAGACATCAACTGTTAACTGGTTTATAATGTAACAAATACACAAAATTAAGATACTACGATCAATGAAAACTGGATGTCCACAGACAACGACAATCAAAATAATGACGGCAAAGCGACATGTCACTTTAAATGAGCGAAACAATGAACCCTTAATAATATTTAGAGGAAACATCAACTATTTGTCTTCCTAGTTTAACTTGGTGTAGTTACAGTCTCAAGCCCAGTGTAATGTCTTCCTAGTTTAACACTGGCTGATTCATTGAGGAGAATGAGGAATTCTTGGTTAAGAACTTGTACAGGATACATTCTCAAGTAAAAACTAAATCTTAGGACAAGGTAGTTCAAACTAATTCTTTCAAACATACAGTACTAACAGGGCTTCACTAGGTTCCTTTGATTTACTAAACTCCTTTCATGAAGAATTGCTTCAGTTGATGATACCCATTTTCCACCATCGAGATCTGAGTATAATACTGGACTGTTAACTATAATTTTATAAACCTCTTCAACCAAAACTTTTAGGCTCTAGTTCATTCTATCAACTTTTAAAAGATAAACAAATGGAAGAACTGTGAATATCAACCCAGATAAATTTAACTAGCTCACTCGATAAACTTTACTCCATTAGTTGCTTTAAAGCTAAGACTGAACCACTAATTCTGTTTGTTTAAAAAATAAATAAAAAAATTACTAGCTGTTTATCTTCACCCAACTCAATAAGCTAAAACAGCGCCATTAACTATCAAGCAAAAATTGACCTACATGCTACAGTAGTGAAGTTAAACGGTAAGGAAGGCAAACAGGGATCTTTAGTACTTGGTAGTTGGTACAAAACAAACTACTCACACACAACTTTATAATAAAATCATCATCTAGCATCAAATCAAAACAAAAATTATGCATGCTAATCCAAGTGACACAGGTTCTTCACTCAGTTATCACAGTTGTCCCACCACTACGGCTAGTGTAGCTAGCGAGTAAAAATCTACACCAAAAATGTCTCCTTTTTGTATACCAGATTAGCATCTGGTCTGGTAGAAACATTAAACATGAGCTAAAATTAACAGATTAGCATCTGGTAGAAACATTGAAGAACATATCAGATTGATACGTGACAATCAATTAGGTCCCTCTTATAGATGCAAAAAGAGACGATAAATGGGAGATTTTATCTACATGAAGCAACACACAAACGAAAATGCAGGTTCATGTCTTTTCTTTAGCGAGTTCATGTCTAGGAGAGGAATTTAACACTAGTCCAAAACCCTACAAGGAAAATTCCACACTGTGTAAAATCATCTAGAATCTGGTTCACTTACCCGATGGCATTACAGTTATCTACTGGATCATATTTGGGCAAGGAGGAGAAGGAAAGAGTCCTGCAAGCTGTCGAGAAGTGGCTGCGGTAGTTCTTGGTGAGAGATTCACAAACTGAAAGGCTTGTCGTCTTAATTTTGCAGGGTAATCTGCAACAGACCCGATTCTTGGACCAGCTCCAGTGGATCATTTTAATGAGAGTTGATGACCTAGCTGATATGAAGATGTTGCCTTTTTGGAATTGATCCTCTCTAGTATTTTTTTCTTGGGCACGCCTGCTCTTGGACTTTGGAGACCACCTGATAAGGTTCTCTTGTAATTCTGGGAGGACCTTCTGTTGGTTCTGAGGGTTTAGGGTCTTTCTCCGCTTCACCATTCGGGATTTCAAGTTCAACGGACTTAGAAGTTGCAGCGGCTTCAGTTATATCAGAAAAGGCTTCAAATGCAGTCCCATGAACTAATTAGCTGTCTCCATTGCTCTCGTAGTCATCAGTAAAAGAGTGTATCTACAATACCAGAAAATGAAGATAAGACTCATTGACTCTAAGATAGAGACTCAAATCCATAACTGTTCTGAAATTACGAAATTATTTCCCCTGACTAGTGTCTCTTAAACTACCAGGATTACAAGGTCCTGAGAAGGGAACATCTAAAACACACAACGTATACCTGAACTTCATCGAGGTTGACCCCATTCTCACTGAGAAAGTCTTTGAAGATGTTGAGGTTTTCATCAGTTGGGCGATAATGTCCACTGTGTGCGGATATAGACTGCAACAGGATAATGGATTAGAGTGCCATAATAAGAAAAACGATATACATCAAGCTGAACAACAGCTGGCATAATAAGTAGGCAGACTTAAGATTGATTAGGAAGGAAACAACACACCTTTAGCTCTCCATTCTCTGCAACAAGTCTTCCTGCTGCTAAGGTAGCTCCTCCAGCAAGAAAACTTGAATGATGGAAACATCCTTTCTTTTTCTGCACAGGGCATGCTAAGCTAGCAAATTTAACCTCGCCACTTAGTTTGTGATGAATGGTCTCTTCATTAATTATGTACTCGTAGTGTTTCCTCTCTTGCTGGTTTGAATGCGAAGTTGTTGCAAACAAGAACAACAAAATATATCAGAAATCAATCACAAATCTTCAAAATGAAAATTTCCCAAGGACTATTTCGAAAGAAGGGCCTGGATTATGAAAAGACATACAGGTCCGAGATACTTGATGCATTGCTGTCGAAGCTTGGATCTGGGACACTCTTTGAGATCAACATCTCTGCCATCTCCGATGTCCAGCCTACATTAAGCAGACACAACAAAAATTCAACACTTAGGTCTCAATAACTCAACTATGAATCGCCCATTTCACCGTTACAACAAATAATCAATAGTAGTTTTTCAACAAATAAATTTACCATTTCATTCACCTCAAAGTTACTTTCTCATCAAAAAATTCTACCTTGTTATCCAAAATCATGTAGAAAAACTAATAAAACAAATCTTCACTGACATTATGAAACAAACCCAGGGAAAAAAATTACTGAATTTCACTCACCAATAGAAGAAAGGCTGTCCAGCATCTCCATTACACCATTCTTCATAATACAAATGCAAACTATGTCCATATTGATGTCGTGGATCAATCTAACAGTAAAAACAACAATTACCCCAAAGTTAATAACATAAAAATTAAAATGAAACATGCTAATTTTACTGGGTTTTCATGAATTTTGATCCTTACAGCTTCAATCCAGTGTTCGAAAGCTAATTTCCTTGCTTTTGGATCTTTGGTTGCTCCTTTCCCAACTTGCACAACCCATATAAATTGGGAATTTTATACGTAAAATTCAACAATTTCCTCAGTAAAATTCTGAGATCAAAGAAAAACAAAGGCATTCAAAGAAACTCGATTTCGTTTTGAAATAGGTGTTTCAGGTACATTAAAGAAAGAGATTGTACTGCGATTCAACCTAGCAATAATCAATTGCTTGCCACCTACAAAACCCCCCACCACCAAAAATGTCAAGAACAGAAAGAAATTAGACAAAGAAACAGAGGGTTAAAGAGACAAACACTAATTTTTACAGGAATTGAAAGAAAAACAAATTGATTTCGGAGTTATGAAATTTACCAGTATTCTTCAGCAAGAACAGCAGAATCAGCTAACTGACGCCGAGTTATATACCCTCTGTAAGCCTTCTGCATCATTAATGTAGCTGTATCTTCTTCATCTTTGAATTCATTCTTCTTAATCACCATTGATTTCACCATCTCGGTAGTTATACTAATCAGCTTTTCAGAATGATTAACAATACCCTCATTCTCATGATCATCAAGAAGGTGTGAGATTTTGTGTTTGAACCTCCATTAAATCATAAACAAAAGTTCTCCTGTTTTCCAGAGACAGAAGGAAAATGCTGAACCCTAAAAGGGAAGAGAATGAGAAGAAGATTTTATAATCCCTAATTTTAGTAGTACTGTATTGAGAGAAATTGCAACCTAAATTTCAAACAACAAAAACAAATGTCCTGATCTCAAAGACCTAATTTCATACTCACTAAATCTATTATAACTTATAAGAACCCTAAATTTAGATCAAATACAACATTTCAAAAGCAACTTCAAAATACTGATTTACTAATACCAAAAAAAAAAAACTACTTTTAGATCTATTCACGGCGATTTAAACAAGAAAGAAAAACATTTTTCAGGCTACTAACAAATTTAAGAAAAAAGACCATAAAAGAAACCCTAACCTGGAAACAACGAACAAGACCTAAACAAAGAAAAGAAAAACACATACAGGTATTTTTTTTATTTTTTTTGCTATTTTAGTGAAGATGAAATGGCGGAGTAATTTTGGGGTAGAGAGATACACACCCAACAGAACAGAGACAAAAAAAGAAGAAGAAGACAAGTATGAAAAGAAGTAGAAAAAAAAAGGATTTTTTTTCTTTTTGTTGTGAGCAGTGACACGAGACCAAATATAATTTTGGAATGAGTATGGAAATTTCCAAGGCCGCCCAATATTATTCTTTGTGTCATCACAACTCACAAAGCTTTGTGCTTTAAATCTTCTTCTTTTTTAAATAGGAAAATGGAATTTATTGATAAATTTAAGAAGTAACAATACCGTTTTCGTCACTTAAAGATCAATGTATTGATCCAAGCAGGCCAGTTTGAATAATAATCAAAAAAAATTACGTGGAGTTTTAGCAAATTTAGCCAAAGAATCAGCTAAGCTATTTGCATCTCTATGTGCATAGCTACATTCCTATTGTTCAAAATCAGATAATAAGAAGAGAATATCCCTAATAATATTATTTGTTGTCCACTTGAGTGAGGTAGGATGTCCTTGGATTTTTCTAACAGCATTCACACAATCACCTTTTAGATGGATCCTTTGAAACCCTCTTTCCTTAGCCCATAGAACTGCTTCCATTGCTCCTAGCGCCTCAGCTTGTTCATCATCTATTGTTTTGATAGGGATACATCGCACTCCATCGCAGTACCCTGCAGAATTCCTTAAAGTTAGTCCAATACCAAATGGAACAGAGCTACTAATAAAGGAAGCATCAAAATTTATTTTCTCTACATTAGGCAGAGCTGGTTTCCATAAGTGTCTGACATTGCCAGTAGCAGAATTATTAACAGTAATTAAGGAATTATACCAGTCATTAAGATGATTCACAATACTTTAAGAAATATGAGAGATATTTAAGTGAGCATTCTCAAAATTCTTGGCACATCTAGCCTTCCAAATGTACCAAGTTATAAAATATGTATATTCAAAGCTTTTTAGATCAACCTATAAAATGTTACAAAGCCAGTCATGCAAATTATAGTTACACATGGAATTACAAAGATTAAGATTAACTTTATTCCATATACTAGCAGCCACAGGACAATCAATGAAAAGATGTTGGAATGTCTCAACACCATTATCACATAAAGGACATGAGATACTCTTATGTTTAGTGATTCTAGATAGCTTATCCTCAGTAGAAAGACACTTGTGTAGACACTTCCATATAAAGTGTTGTATTTTAGGGGGAAGTTTTAATTTCCAGAAGGAAGACCAGTTGATTGTCATATCATTCTTAGAAGGATAGGTCACTAGAGATTCATTCAGTATAACCCTATATGCAGTTTTCACTGAGAAGCACCATTATGGGCAAGTGACCATCTGAGATGATCCTGACCAGTGAGAGGAATTCTAATTTTCATAATATCATTGACTGTATGTTCATCAAACAGGGATTTAAGAGTATCACAATTCCAAGCATGAGAATCACTATCTATAAGCTGACTGACTTTTTCATATTAGAAGAGTAAAAAGTATTATCTGGTGGTTTGTTTCTATTATAAATCCAGTTATCTTTCCAGATATCTATTTGACTTCCATCTCCTATTTTCCATACATAATATCTTTTAACAATATCAAGTCCATGACAAATACCTTTCCAAATCCAAGATCCCTGAGAAGAAACAACACCATTAAGAGGATTAGTATTTTTAAAGTATTTGCAACTTAAAATTTGAACCCACGGCTCATCTTGTTGAGTTATCATTCTCTGTGTTAACTTAGTGAGAAGAGCAAGATTAAGAATATATGTCCTTCTAATATTGAGACCTCTTAGATTTTTGGGAAGCGATACATCTATCCATCTTTTAGGATAAATTCCTCCTCCTTTTTCATCTTTACCCCATTGAAAGTTCATTTGAACTGAATCCATCTTATCTGTAATGGTTTTAGGCATATGAAAGACTACAAGGTGGTGGTTATCCAAATTACCTAAAACAGATTGAATAAGCATTGTTCTACCAGGTGGATCTACAAACTTACCTTTCCAAATTGCTAAGCTGCTTTTGTAGCTATCATTCAGGTGAGAAAAGGATTGAGTTTTGTCTCTTTGTAGAAGAAGAGGCACTCCTAGGTACTTTTCTTGTAATGATATTCTTTTTATTTGAAGTATACCAGAAATAGTGTTATTAATGTTACCTGGAACTTTAGGACTAAAAGCCACAGCTGATTTGTCAAAATTGACATCTTGACCTGAAAATTTACTGAATTGGTCAATAATTGTAACTAATTGTTTGGCTTCCTAGATCCTAGCTTTCATAAACACTAAGCAGTCATCTGCAAAAAATAAATGTGTGATAGGAGGTGCTTCCTTATTTACTTGAAATCCATTAATCAAATTTGAAACTTCAGCAGATCTTAAAGCTCTACTAAAGGCTTCCATACAAAGTATAAAGAGGTAGGGAGATAGAGGATCTCCTTGTCTCAATCCTCTTTGCGGATAGTATAACTTACCTAGAGATTCATTCAAGAAAATAGAAGTATAAACTGTTGATATGCACTGCTCAATCATAGCATGCCAAATGTCTGAGAATCCAAGAGCTTTTAAATTAGCAATTAAAAAAGACCATTCAACTCTGTCAAAGGCTTTTGACATATCAAGTTTAATAGCAATATATACCTCCATATTTAGCTTTATTCTTTTTAAGAAAGTCAATCATCTCATGAGCAAACACTATATTATTTTTTGAGAAGGAGACCCATATAAGATTCACGTTCAGGATCGGGTCGGTTATTAACTTCCCGTTGATTTATCGGGTTGTCCGGGTTGTTTATCGGCATACCGATCATTATTAAACAATCCAGGTGATGTTCGTCCCGAAATAACATAACACAATATGATTTCACTCAAATGGATTAAAATAAATCATATGGGATTTTACAATTGAAATTAATAATATTCAAAATTAAACTAACCATATTCATTATGATATTTGAATTAAAAAAATTCAATCCAATACTGAAGAATCCCCAAATTTTTAACAAATATATGAAACCCATTTTGATTTATGAAACAATAGCAGAGATCCCTTGAAGTTTCAATTGGAACACTTGATATAAGATTAGAGTATTACTCGAGTACGAGAAGAAAGTGGTTATTGCATGTTGTTGGTGGTGATGTGTACAAGAACATGAAAGATGTAGAACTTCAATGGAAAAAGAAGATGGAAGAAACTGTTTGAGACAAATTGTGAAGAGAATAATATACGTCTCGAATCTAGAGGTAATATCTGTTAAATCCTAAATTAACGGGTGTAACATTAATTATAGATAGATGGCAAGAAGTGAATGATGGTCGGTTGGTTTTTAGTGGGGGTCGGTAGGTATGGATACTCAACCGCGTAGCACTGGCAATACGTCGATTTATTAAACCCCTCTACCGTTTAGGATTGTTCGATATATCGGGTTTTGTTTGGTTCGGTTTTTTTAATTTCGGTTCGATCGGTTTTGTCGGGTGGATCGGGTTCATGTGCAGCCCTAAGTTCTTCTCCTTCTCTCTTATTTGTCCAAATGAAGGGATTGCCTACGAAATTCATGCTATAAATACCTCTAAATTTAGTAAGTCATTGTAGTGATCTAATTCAGATTGAATAGGAATATTACCACCTTCCTTCTCATCACATTTTAAAATGAAGTTCAAATCTCCTAATAATAACCAACTATTAGTATAAGTATGTCTAATATCATCTAATTACTGCCATTGTATGTTTATGTTTATATCATTAAGAGCACCATACATAAAGGAAACCAGAGTAGCATCGTGCATAGAGTCTAACTTGATAATACAGTTGATGATATTATAATTGGTATCTATAACAGTGAGATCAACACCATCTTTCCACATTAAGCAAAGTCCTCAAGATAAATCAATTGGATTATGGAAAATGATATTAGGAAATTTGTATTTGGCTGTGAGAAATTGCATTCTTTTGAGTTGGTTTTTGGTTTCAGACAAGAAAATAACATCTGGATGGTTGGATCTAATTAGGGTATGAAGATGATTTCTAGTGTCCTTATTTCCAAAGCCACAGACATTCTATGAAAGTATTTCATGATGAGAAAAACTTTGCTAAGCTTTAAGTGAGAGAAACAAATCAAGACTTGTTATGCTATGAAGTTTAATGTTAAAGCAAGAGTAGAAATAAAAGTTCAAAAATACCTTATTCTCCTCAGTAGTGCTTCCAGATTGCTTGTCCTTAAGAGTGATTCTAGTTGATGTTTGTTTCTCAGCTTCAACCTCATTATTGTCTTGGTTGTCTCCATTTTATATGAATCTTTGTCTCTTCTCCAGCCTTGTAGCAGAATCTTCTAGGTCAGACATGGTTTGAAACTTCAAAATTTTATCATCTGCTGGCGGAACAAAAGGAGCTGGCTTAGTAGTCTTTCTTGTCATCAGCTTAGGAGTATTTGTTGTAGTAGAACGCACATTGATATTCTTTCTGACAACTCCAACACCTCCAAAGGGTAACGGATTTTCATGAGCTGCTTTCAGATAAATAGCAACGTCTTTACAAACATCCTTGGAATGGTTGATGATAAAACACTCTCTTCAAATTTTGTTAGGTTGCTTGTGATATAAGAATTTTACCTATTTAGTAGAACCAGTTGTTGTTATTGCTAAGACACCTCTTCTCAGTGGTGTAGTCAGTTCAATCCTAACACATATCTTAACTGGGATACCATCAGTATGGATGTCATTAGCATGTTCAATGACAATAACTTACCCATATCCTCAACATATTTCACATTCATATGCTCAGGTTGGAGATACTTCAGATCAATCCAATAGACTTGCTTACTCCAGTCTAGATTCTGGTGGATAAGACCATGAAAATAGTCAAACAGAATACATAGTTTACCATCAATGTTCCGTGGACCTTTTACAATAATTTTGTCTTCCAAATCCTTCTTCAGAAGCTAGAATATCATTACATTAGGATCGACTTCAATATCTTCACATCTTCTGCAGGAATAAATGGCCAGGTAAACTGGATATTCTTTTCAACTGTACCATAAGACATTTTACCCTTAATAGTAATCTTCCCAATCAAACAGAAATCCCATTCTCCATTACTATTTTCTTCCCTTTATCTAGAATCTTCTTGATTGATGATGACAAAATCTTCCTCATTTTGTAGCTCCAAGGTAGCTTTTTTAAATCTTAAATCTAACTCGGAAACATCATTGTTTGATTTAAGAACAATATGATTACTAGTTTGATTTTCTGCCATTTGATCTTTTTTTTTCGCTTCAATTCCAGGATTAATGCCTTCCTTGAGATTAGGATTTATACAAGTATAGTACCAATTAGGGTTACTTGAAATAGGATAGATATGGGAATTTTTTGTGATAATTATCGAGAGATTTTTGGGATTGGTTGCAACAAAAAAAGGCAAGAACATGAGCTATAATTGACCAAAGAAGAAAGGGGGATACTAAGATTTTAAATTTATAACAGGCGATATTACTTTTGCACGTGCAACATCCAAGAGTGAGTTTAGCCCTTATCGAATCGGAGAAAAACCATTTTTTTCCTTCGGAGAAACCAAGAACAATGAGGATTAAAGAAGAAACTTCTTCTTTAACAAGCAATAAGACAAAAGCAGCAAACACCATAATCAACACTAGAAACCCGACAAACACCATTTGTGGACTAAGCAATTCGTATACACAAAGAGAAGAAAAGAAAGGATTTAGTTATCCATCTGGAATTTTGAAATTTATTTTTAACAAAGAAATTTTCAAATCAAACCAAAGTAAAAACTGAAATCAATAACACGATGTAAAAATCATTAATGGGAATCAAAGAAAACATAAACTAGATAAACTGGACTGTAGCATCAAGAGAAGAGGGAAATCCAAATTTTAAAATATTGAGTTGACTCCATGGAAAGTGCTATCATCCGTCGTACTTGTTGTTAGAGCATCGCTCGGTCGAACTCGCATGCCTTGCTATCTCAAGCATGTTTGTCAATATTAGTGATCAAAACTATACGTCTTTGTAGATGGTGGATTTTCGACAAAGGCTAAAATCTTAAACCCATAATTATACGAACCTCTGATCCAGCAATCAGGCATGAGTATTGAGACACGGATCTCTCATTGAATCCTCTGACTGAGAATACCTTCTCTCAGAGTACATGTAGATATGTAGTCTCACGGCTAGGAAACAACATATCTCATGAATACTGAACACTTCAGTAATTATTTTTATATAGTATCACAAGATGGACGGATCCTAGACAGCTTGCTCTGCTAGTATAGAGCCATAACGTCTTCAGAATACAAACAACGAGTTTTCCCCTGACTATGTAAAGGATATGAATCTCCAACAAGCACATATCGAAATAGTTAATGCTCCTAGACAGCTTGCTCTGCTAGTATAGATCCATAAGTTAATTATTCCTAAAATTCTTGGATTCATCCACAGAATTTCCGAAAATATTTAAATATTTTCGCAGATATTTCATTACTGCAAACCATGGTTCTTCCCAGCAAAAATCCATGGGTTAGTAATAAATATTCAACGCACGGGCATCGGAGCTACCTCTGAGTAAGCCATGTCTCAAAAGGTGCAAGTGTATTCAACGATGATGCATTAACAATCACTGCACGAACGAGTATTTCAAAATACGACGAAACGATGAACCTATGCAAAATAGGGGAAAATAATAAATAATCAAAATATTGACCAAGGCGCTGGGGGAATGGGCCCAATGACTAGCCGACCGTGCCATGGCCAATCCCATGCCAGTTTTATATTTTATTACATTTTTATTATTTTCATTGATCTGATGAAAATCCTTTCATCTGAACAAATATCCTTAGTTTTGAGGAAACTCCTCAATTCTGTGGTGCTTCCTTCGCACGGAGGAAATAATATAAAATTAGGGAAAAACATTGTGGGGGCGTGACCATTGGCCAACCGGCCATGCCTTGGTCCCAGCCGGCCCTACACCTCATGGTTCCTCATTATTTTATTATTATTTCCCTAATTTCATGAAAACTCCTTAATCTCATGATATTTCCTTGGTCCCATGAAAAATAATATAAAATTAGGGAAACCCGTGTGACCGGGCCCTAACCAGCCGGCCAAGCCTTAGGTGGCCCCACACGTCCCATATTATTATTATTATATTTTTCATGTTTTCATAATCCCATGAAATTCCTTGATTTCATGATATTTCCTTCAAATTAAGAAAAATCCTTCAAATCATGAAATAATACATAAAATTAGGGAAAACGCACGGGACCGAGCCCTAGCCGGCCAACCATGCTCCAAGATGGTCCCACACATCCCACACGTCCCTTATTTTTTTATGTTTTTCTCATCTCATGGAAACTCCTTGATTTCAACAAAACTCTTTAATTTTAACAAAACTCCTTGGTTTTATCATATTTCCCTAAAATCATGAAAATATTATAAAATTTTGGAAAAAACGTGTGGATTGGCTCCCTTGGCCAGCCAGCTGCCTCTTCCATGGCCGGTCCCACACTTCATGATTCCTTTATTTTTTTTATTATTTTCCTTCATCTCATGAAGTTTTGACGGTTTTATCAAAAAACCCTAGTTTCTTCAATCAGGGAAACTGGAAAACTGGGCGGCATTGGGAAGCTGGGCGTGAGCTTGGTGGGACCGGTGTAAACAGGGAAGGAGTAGGTTTTTCGACAGATAGCAAAGTTTCCTTATTTTTCCTTCCTTCACACGCATCTTCAATCAGGGCATCATCCATGCTAAAAATCGGAAACGTTATGTCCCTCATTGCTTCCTTTCCTTTTTTAGGGTTCCGTATTCATACCCAGCGCAATTGCACCGTCTCCCTTTTTTTGAGAAAAGGTTCTTCTAGTTGAGTTTCTCTCTTTGTCATGTCGCCCAGAGAAGAATTATCCTCTAACTAGCCAGATTCTCCAGGTGAAGGCGCGAGGTCTGACTCTTGCAAGAGCATCCCGACTAGGGTTATTCGGGATAAGAAAATCATACAAGTATGTTTTCTTCTTCTTTTGGATGACCGACGTACGCTTTACCGCTTGTTTGATGAATAGAAAATTTCTCTTTTGTATAAAGATATCCCATTGGAGCATGTGTTACTGTTATCGACGAGGATGACCTAGTCGTTCCCCTCCCTTCAAGTCCAACCTTGTTGACTGTTGCAGACTTGGAGAATGCTGATTTAGGGGTCTCTTGTCATGAATACCCCTATGAAGGTTTGTCGTTTGGGACTCGTATGAGGTGTCTCTCCTCCAATTACCAATATGTTGGTGGTTTCCTGGTGCAGAAATAATTCTTGGTTCTTTACACGAGGATATGGAAGACATACGGCCATATCGCTACCAGGAGTGTAGTGAAGTGTTGTTCGTTCGCCTGGTTTCCGTAGTGAAATGTCTATTACCAATGATTGCTGAGATGGAGAATATGTCCATTCGCGCTGCTGCAGAGTCAGCCATTCAAAAGTGGGAGAACATGGTGTCCACCTGTGAATCCTTGGAGTTTAATATCAGCTGGTTGCGACATCGTCTTAATATTGTGAAAGTCGACAGAGCTGGTATTCTTGCTGGTGTGATTCCTGCCACAAAATCCATGCTGTAAGAGGAGAAATCTTTGGCCATGGAGTCTTAGAGGATTGAAGAGTTAACTCGAGATTTGAAGAGTAGGACTGAAAGATATCATATTCGATTGAAGATATGTTTTGTAGGGATTACAATTTACTAAATGGGATTTTCTGACTTGTATCACGAGGATTGAATGATCTTTTTTTTTTTATGAAATAAAGAAATTCCATTAATCTGTTGGATTGTATTGAAATTTGATAATTGGTAAGAAAGAAAAGTAAAAGCAGAGAGGGTGTCTGGACGTTCACATTTTTAATGTAGCACGTTGCAGGGAAGTGATTAGGCGTAGTATGCCTTAAGCCATTTTCCGTTGATGACTGCCTCTAGATTTCCTCCATTTTCTTTGATAATCTTGTAGTAACCATTGTCATACGTCTTAGTGATTATCTATGGCCCTTCCCATTTGGGAGAAAACTTTGGTGTCGATGCATCTTGTTGGATGTGTTTGGCGGTTTTCAGCACCAAATCTCCTTCCTTAAAAACCCTGGGTTTTACAGTGTTGTTGTATGCCCTGGAAATCATGTTTCTATATGCATGTGTGTGTTCCTATGCCCGGGATCTTCTGGAGTCTATAATATCTAGTTATGTGATTCTGGCATTGAGTGTTTCGGCTTCATTCCACTGAGGTCCACTTGCTGCGGCGATTCTGGCAGACGGGATTTTGATTTCCACTGGAAGGATCGCGTCTGTGCCGTAGACGATGGAGTAAGGAGACATGCCGGTAGAGCTTCTAAGAGATGATCTGTATGCCCAGAGAGACATTGGAAATTGCTCATGCCATGTCCTGGGATTGTTGTGTACTGTTCGGATGAGGATTCGGATCAGAGCCTTGTTGGTACTCCCGGCTTGCCCATTTCCTTGGGGATAATAGATGGTAGAGAAGACTTGTTTAATGTCGTACCTCTCAAGTAGTTCCCATACTTGATTGTTAACAAAAGGCGTGTCGTTTTCGGTGATGACATGTTTAGGTACGCCAAAACGGCCGATGATGTGTTCCTTGATGAACACTGCGATCGTGGATCCAGTGGTTCCTTTCAGCGGGACAGCTTCAACCCACTTGGTAAAGTACTCGGTCGCGGTTATTATGTATTCATGCTATTTTGAGGATGGCGGTTTGATCTTCCCAATGATGTCGAGTCCCCATCTATAAAAGGGCCACGGGCTACTTATCGAGTGCAGGGGTGTTGGAGGCGCGTGGATGAGGTTTCCGTGAATCTGGCATTCACGACATTTCTAAACGAAAGTAGCTGTGTCGTTTTCCATGGTCGGCCAGTAGTACCTCTCGTGTATTTGTAGGAACAGTTTCCGTTTCCCTTGGTGTTCGCCTTCGTGCATTTCTTTTAACATAACTGGGATGTATGTATTGCCCAAACACCGCAGTAGACTTCCTCCGAAACTCTTGCGATATAAAACCCCATCATGGAACATGAATCTTTTGGACTTTTGTTTTAGCTTGGACGCATCCTCTTTATCAGTAGGGAGAATGCCGTCGCGAAGGAAGACGATGTATGGATCCTGCCAGTCCCCAGTGTGACTGATGTTGAGGACTTCTGTCTGACATGGGGGTGCCTGATAATTGGGAAAACCTTCTAGAGTTATCGAGATTGGTCTTCCATCTCCGGACAATAGTATCCAAGTCGTTGTAAACGACGGTAGAGGGTTACTACTGATGTTATTCCACAAACTTCGATATGGACATCTTCAAGTTGTTGTTGTGCTTCCTATTTTTCGAGACACCTCGACAGAGAGCTGTCTAGGTTTCGATGATACAGAACATCTTGAAGCATAAAGAAGTTCTGAAAAGTCTTGAGGTCGACCTTCCCTTGGAAAAGTGAGTTGTTGAGTTCTTGAATGATAGGAGTTCTCCAGTCATCGTATTCGGATTTATCAGGTTGCGAAAGCCATGTTGAAGCTATGGTTCTCCTTTTTACTGTCAGGGTTTCCTTGGATCCTTCGAACTGTATCTTTGATGCTAGTGTAGCTAGGAAGTCAGCATGCTTGTTACCGCTGCGGCCGATGTGTGTGATGGTTGCATCGGCGAAATAATTTATTAGTTTTTGTGCTTCAGCCCTGTATGGTGCCAGTGTAAATTCTTTCAATGCGTAAATCCCGTTTATCTGGTTGATGAGTAATTTGGAATCTTCTCTTATCTCCAAACGTGTGGCCCCGGCTTGTTTAGCTAGTGATAGTCCTATGAGGAAGGCTTCGTATTCAGCTGAGTTTTTGGTACATGGAAAGTCTAGCTTGAAAGAGTGCGAGAAGACTTCTCCAGCAGGAGATACTAGTACCACACCCGCTCCTCTGGTATTAGTGTTGGGGGTGGAAGAGCCGTCAAAGAATAACATCCATGCCTCTTCTTTGACTATGAAGATATCTGGAAGGTATCCCGGGAGATCTTCACGTAACTCCGCGGTGTTTTCTCCTGGGAATGCTACTAACAGGTCTGCAACATCATGTCCTTTTATGGCCCTTGAAGAAGCGCATGTTATGTCAAACTATGACAGCTGCAGGAGCCATTTAACCGGCATCCAATTCAGGGAAGGTTTCGAGAGGAGAAACTTTACAGGGTCTGATTTGGATATTAACACCACCTTGTTAGAGAGGAGGTAGTGCCTGAACTTCTGGATGGAATGAATCAATGCTAAATATGCCCTTTCCGCTTTAGGTTATCTGAGTTCAGCGTCTCTTAACGTTTGACTGAAGTAGTATATGGGATATTCAATTCCTTTGTCATCTTCTTGAGCGAGGAGGGATCCAATGGCAGTATCGCTAAAGGTCGTGTAAATATATAATGGTCTCCCTTGCATAGGAAGCTTCATGATGGTCGGGGAGGACAGAGTTTGCTGGATCTTATGATATGCTTCTTGTTGAGACGTAGTCCATGTGAAATTCGCTCCTTTTTTCAGCAGAGGGGTAAACGCAGTAATGAGCTGTGCCAGCCCCGGTATGAAGCGACGAATATAGTTTATGTTTCCCATGAAACTCTGGAGCTCTCTTACGGTTTGTGGTGGTGGCACCGTGAGGATAGCTTGTGTTTTGACTGGGTCAACTTTTATCCCTACGACCGTTACTTGGAATCCTAAGAACTTCCCCGAAGAGACACCAAAGGCACATTTCAAAGGATTCATCTTCAACTTGTATTCGCGACATCTTTCGAACACTTGTCGTAGTGTTTCCGGATGATCCGCTCGAGTCTTCGATTTAACCACCACATCATTTACTTAATCTTCGACTTGCTTGTGCATCATATCGTGGAAGATGGTATTCATGGCACGTTGGTAAGTAGCACCAGTGTTCTTCAGACCGAAAGGCATTACGGTGTAATAGAAGTTTCCGAGAGAGGTTCGGAAAGCAGTCTTATTCGCGTCGTGCTCATACATATTTATCTGGTTATAGCCGCTATATTCATCCATGAAAGAGAACATACCATGTCCACTGGTAGCGTCTACCAGCATGTCGATGTTAGGGAGCAGGAAATCTCCTTTAGGGAAGCACTTGTTCAGATCTCTGAAATCGACACAACACCTGATCTGGACATTCTTCTTTTTAACGGGAACAATATTGGCCAACCAGGTGGGATGGTGAATGGGTTTGACAAAACCAGCGGCTAGTAGTTTCTGGACCTCCACCTTGATTTGTTCTTCTACGTCGTGTCTAAATTATCTTGGATCCGGGTATCACGTGCAGATAGTGGGTAACCAGTTTTTCATCCAATCCTAGTATTTCTTTGTAAGTCCACGTGAATACGTCCTGGTATTCTTTAAGTATGTCGACTAGCTTTGAGTGTTCCTCAGAATGTAGAGCCGAACTGATCAGAATGGGTCGCGGGAATTCCTCATTCCCTATATTGACAGTTTCGAGTTCATTTGTGGTTAAGTCGGTCCCGTCTTGCCGCTTCTGAGGGGTGTCTGGAACTTCCTCCTGGTTATTGTGAAAATATTCTTTCGGGCGGAGAGACCAGGTCGTGGTATCCCCTGCTAATTGCTAACAGCGGTGGTAATATGTGAGCTTTCCCTTTTTGGTTCGTCTTGCGGTAAAGGTGCGCTCTCGCTTGGTGCGGGCACGGGTTACGCCTTGGCTCGCATATGGTGCGTCTTGCATGGCTAGAGCCAAGGCAAGGTACGATTTTGGTTTGGCATGCCGTTGGAATATGTTGCGACTAGCATGGCTAGGGCCAAGGCAAGGTGCGGATTTGGCTTGGTGGGGCCAAGGTCTTAGCATGTCGTTGGCATATGGTGCAGCTAGCATGGCTAGGTCCAAGGAAAGGTGCAGTTTGGATTGGCATGGTGGGGCCAATGGTTTTGCATGTCGTTGGCATATGGTGCGGCTAGCATGGCTAGGGCCAAGGCAAGGTGCGGTTTTGGCTTGGGATGGTGGGGCTTAGGGTTTGGCATGTCGTTGGCATATGGTGCGGCTAGCATGGCTAGGGCCAAGGCAAGGTGCTGTTTGGTTTGGCATGTCGTTGGCATATGGTGCGGCTAGCATGGTTGGCATGCCTTCAGGCGGTAGGCATGGCTGGCATGGTTTTCCATTGGCATAGGGGTGCGGATGGCATGGTTGGCATTCATTGGCGTGGTGGGTGTGGCTGACATGGTTTGACATTGGCACAGGGGTGCGGCTAGCATGGTTAGCATGAATTGGAGCGGTGGGTGTGGATGGAATGGTTTTCCATCGGCACGTGTAGCGTGGGGATTGAGATTTTGGCCTATCAAAACCCTAATTAGTAATTAATTAAAAAAAGGTACTATGGTAATTTTCTCGTAGACATATTAAAGGGTACAATAAATGTATTCAATTGGAATTATTATTACTTGAACCCCATGAAGTCACTGTCTTGCCTAGGGTTTTATGATTTTAAACCTAAGCTAAAAATCACCATCAACACTATGATATGAAAGGCCTAACACCTATTCCTGTTTGCGAACCCAGTTCCCGAACTGTCTTGTTTTCGGTATTTAATAAAACTTGATTTGGTTGTAACTTCTTCGTCCGAACTCGGAATGACCTCATTTTTTTTGCATTATTTTTCTATTTCAATTTTATTCAAGATAGTGGTGAGAAATATAGAATTTGAATGAATTAATCTTGGTGTTTGGCCCGTCTCTTGATTTTGAGCACTTTTGCTCCTTTTCGTCGCACTTCTTCCACTTCTCTTGGACTTAGGCACTTGGATACCTGGAATACTTCTCTTATTAGATATTTTTAGTACTTTTTAGGTCCTTTTTGGATGATTCACCGAATAGAGGTGTAGAAATTGGGGTTCGCCTAGCACGAGTCGAGTACCGGTCTATTCTATGTCCCCAGCAGAGTCGCCACTGTAGAAATCGGGGGTCGCCTAGCACGAGTCGAGTGCCGGTCTATTCTATGTCCATAATTGTTATGGGGATAGGTCCATGTTCTCATTCGTTCGTGGATGTTTAATGTACAGGGTATGCCAGAGATAATTTCTTACTAGTTTGTTAGTAAGGGGGGGGGGGGGCAACTCAAAAGGAAAAGAGATGTTTTGAGTCGCCAACGACTAAGGGGAGTCAGGACCCTTTTAACTAGTTTGAATTCTTTTGAGGAAAACAAAACCAGTTATGACTTTCATGTTTTTGGTCCTGCTATCATGGAGAGTCCGGGTAAGGAGATTCTAGTACGGGATGGGAAGGTGTTAGGCACCCATCACCGCCCAATCGTAAGATTGGCCTCTACTTCATGATTAAAGGGGAAAATGTTTATAATTTATTGAGAATAGATCTTCATGCATCAGCTATTTAGAAAAGAGACATAGTTAGAAGTTGGGTGAAACTTCGACTATGGAGATGTGGTTTCTTTCTTTTATGGTAGTTTTTCTTTTGTGATGGTTTGGGTGGAAACCTTGTTTTATAGTGGTTTTGGGTGGAAAACCTTGTTTTGTGGTGGTTTTGGATGGAAAACCTTATTTTTGTTGTGATTTGAGTAGAAACCTTGTTTGATGGTGGTTTTTGATGGAAAACCTTTTCTGTGGTGGTTTTGGATGGAAAACCTTATTTTTGTTGTGGTTTGGGTGGAAACCTTGTTTTGTAGTGGTTTTGGGTGGAAAACTTTGTTTGGCGGTTTGGGTGGAAACCTTGGTTTTTATTAAGAAGAAATTTGGATGAAATTTCAAAGTTAAACAATTAACCTGCAGATTAGCTCAATAAAATAAAATTAATGCAAACCTTATTTTTTGATAATGGGTCTAATGTGGGAGGGAATTCCGCTTTATACCCACACTTTGATTTATCCCACTTGGAAAATTAATAATAAAACACAATTTTTTTATGTAACACAAAGAGTAGTCGCGGTGTTACTACGAAATGGAGAACCATTCCGTTCCGTATGACTACATAATTTATGAAGAGATAGACAATTACTATACTGAAATATGATATTTAAATTTGAAAGGATTCTTACGGCGATTGCTTGCTTCCGTTAAGTATGCTATAAGTAGTTAAAGTACTAGCAATTTAATGCTAATCTTTTAAAAACTTAAAGACAATACTTGATTTAATCTTCTTATTTTTTGAGTTTTCTCAAAATGAACTATAAATGCACAAGACAATGATAACTATTGTGTAGGAAGAAAATTTGATTTCTCTTTGATTAAATGACACAATACATGGAGACTTGAAACATATGAGAAGAAATATTTTCTATTTGAGAAACAATAATTCTTCTTGGTTTGGGTGGAAACCTAGATTTTTGGATTGTGGTTTGGGTGGAAACCTTGTGTTGTGTGGTTTGGGTGGAAACCTTGTTGTTGTGTGGTTTGGGTGGAAACCTTGTGTTGTGTGGTTTGGGTGGAAACCTATTCTTTGTTCCTCTATTGAAGTAAAAGAAGAATTAAAGGAAGTACTCGTCGTCCTCCTCTTTGTTTTTAGTTGTTTTTGAATGAGAAATTCGATCTCTATTTATAGGGAAAAAATCTTCAACTCTCATTAATTTAAGTCGCTTTATTGAAAATAAAGGCTGTAAATCGTCCTTTTTTCCTTCGCAGCTGCCTTCGTCCTTTTCTTCCTTCTTTTTCTTCTTCTTCATTTTCCTTCGCTGCTTTTCAATTGTATGCGACAATTAAAAATCTGATTATGACATGTGGGACTGATGGGTACTGTTCACGGTACTGTTACTATTCAAAAGTATCATTACTGTTCACCGGTGTTACTGTTCATACCGGTGTTACTGTTCACCTCATCAAGAACGTGATTGATGTGAAATTAGGCTCCTACCCAAGCTCCATATCATCCCTAAGAACCTAGTGATGTATTTAAAATCGAAAATCATTGTCGATCAAAATCCATCATCATCGTGATCATCATGATGACCACCATTAAGAACACCCATGTTCTTCATGAGGAAGAATAAAAAGTGCCCTTATTAATAAATAAGATGCATTTTGTAATAAATTGGGTGCCTCTAGTAATAAAGCAGGTGCCTTTAGTATTGTTTGTGTTTTGGCGCCCCCTATTGTAAAAGACCGACTCCCTCTAGTGGTTGCTTTAAACTTGACTACAACTTCTTCTGAGTTCTCGTTTTGCTCGTAACTTTTTCATACGGATTCAGAATGACTCCGTTCTTTCACCATTGGCTTTGCATTTTTCCCCTCTTTAACGTGAAAGAAAGACTTCCCAGGTTTGGAAGGATGATAAAATGGGTAGGAGCCGTGCTTGTGGGCTTGATTGGTTGAACTTATGGGCTTGATTTAAAGGATATGAAAATACTTAATTGCTCCACAAATAATTTCTCTTGTATTCTGCTCCGAAGTATAAGAATGATATTTTCTATGGAAGGTGCGGAAATGGGGTGTCAACAGTTGCCCCTCTTTGAGAGTAACCGTTTTCGGTTAACGAACAAAGCCCAACACCTTTTCGCACCTTATCTTTTCCAAGAGGTGATTTTGATGGGTTGATGAAGAAATTTCGGCGTTGGCTTTAGTTTGCCAGCAGTTTAAGCTTGTCATCTCCATTTTCTTGATTTTTGAACCTTTGCGGTTGATTCAGTTGGATTTCCCTTTGTTCGAGCCGATTGAAATAGTTGAATAGGTTGATGAAGAAATATACTAACGTTATCGGGTCCATTTTTGTTGAGCTTGTCGGTTTCATTCACCTTCCAAAGCATCTTCTTGGCTTGCTTTCCACGCTTTGTCTTGACATGACTTGTTTTTATTTCACGAGACGATTCTTGAAAAAGTATTTCTTTTTCAAAAACTTCTTGAAGAAGTAATTACCCCTTTTTTCTTGATAACTTAATACCTCTTTTTTGTTTTTTAACTCATTTCCTGTTTTAGGCTTCCAGACTTCTTCAAGAATACTTGCTCCGTTTGGTGGATAGCCGTGGGCGCCAGTTGATATCGGTGGTGAATGAGATGAACAATATCATGTTGAGATATGATGAAGTCAGTAGAGAATCCCTGGGGAGGCAGGCACGTATTGATACTCTTTCTGAAGAATTATCTACGCTTCGACTTCTTTACGAGGTAGACTGCATTTTTTCTTTTGTTTATTTTTTTTCTTTTTTCATTTCTTTTTTTTCTTTTTTTTTCTTTTTCTTTTCTCTTTTTTCTCTTTTTGATCTTTTTTTTTTCTTCTTTTTTTTCTTCTTTTTTTTCTTCTTTTTTCTTTTGAACAGGGAAAAGGGGTTAGTGGATCGGATGAATGACCCTAATGGGTTGAAGAAGCCCAACGGGTTACGGGTTTCATTTCGGTTTGCTCAATAGCGATTTGATGGAGCCCTAATCCTTTGCTTTAAATTCCTCGCCTTCTTCTTCCCCGACCATCAGTTTCTCTTTCTTCCTTTTTTTTTTTCTGCTCTGCAAATCTGCCTCTTTCCTCCATCTTTTCATCAGATCCTTCTTGTATGTGCCGGATCTGATTGTGATCTTTCTTTTTTTGATCACCGTCTTCATGTTCTTCTACTTTCGATTGTTTGGTTCATCGCCATAGTAATCATTTACGGTGGAGTATGCGAGATGCGTTTTGAGCGACAAAGTAATGATAATCGAAGTGAGATTTTGGTGGAATCTCGGATAGATCTGTATGAATCTTCTCTTTTCTCGTACTTGATGGTAGTGCATCTTGAGATCCAGTTAATGTTCGCTCGAAGATGAAGATCCGATGATTTAGGGAAGATGCAAGATCGTTCCATATGCGAGTTTCAAAATACATACAAAGATAAATCCAGATTTCAAAGTTGAAATCGGATTTAGATTTAGATGTATTCTAACAAGTATGGATGATCTCATTTCTGTGATGAAGATGTCTAGATCTAGTGTGTCACATGGACACTTTTACCACTATTACACATTGGTTTCGATCAATGGGAAATGGTGAAGAAGTTGGATCTGGTCTAGACTCGGATAAAATCACCGGCTTTCCTTATTTGTTTTTCATTTCTTCTTCTTTGGTTTGCCGTCGAGATCATTTTTTTATTTCTTCTTGTTGTTCTTCTTTTTCTTTTCTTTTGCTTGTTTCTTATTGTTGTTGCTTCTTTTTTTCTTCTCTCGATCTGATCATGTATCCTTCGATAAGGAAGAGTTCATGCTTTTCATTGTTGTAGACGAAGATTCTGTAATTCCTTCATTTGTGAATGAAATATTTTCTTTCTGGTGATGCTCTTGTCCTTGGTTTGACTTGCACTGACTGTACATATCGCTGACTCCGGTGGAGAAGCCTTAATTCAGATAACTCGTCGTTCACAAAAGCTCTTAAGTTGATCTGCATTCGTGGGCCTTGGATGTTCTTCTACATCTAGGTCCATCAATTGTACTGCCATTCCTGGAAAAATATTTTTGAAAATAAATGAATCTTCCCATTTTGGTTTGAACTTGCCCCTTGGGTCGGTGTGTTTGACGGGCCAAATTTCCTTGAGAACGAGATCTATTTTGTTGAAGTTGCGTAGTCGCACATGTTTGTTGAAACTGCGTGCAATTTTTTCTGGTATGCTTGAGAATGGCAAGCTGATGTTAACCTCTTTCAACTCTTCTTCTAAATTGCCAGTCCAGATTCGAACTAGATTTCCCCTAGCCGAAACACCTAGATTTTCGGATCGCAGATTTGGAGGCTTTGAACTGTCTTCCCCCTTGTTTGGTTTATCGTCAGATCACTTTTTTTTTTTTTTTTTAGATCTGATCATGTATCCTTTGGATGAGTAGTTGTTCTTGATTTGAATAGTTGTTGACGAGGATCTTGTAAGACTTCCTTTTGTGAATGAAATATCTTGTTAGGACCCTCTCTTTTTGCTTCTTTTTTTTTTTTTAGAAAAAGGTTTCACTAGTCTTTAGCAATTCTTTGTCAGGGAGAAATATGCGGATGCTTCTACCATGGTTGAGAGGATTTTGAGAATACGCATGTCCCTTCCTTCGGCGATGGCCCTCCAAAATTGCTCTCTTTTGTTAAAAGACCTCTTCGTTCTTGAGGACTTGATTCCTTTGCGGAAATACACTTTAACAGATGTTGAAGCACCTTTTCTGGTAACACTTCTAGTTGTAGGAGCCATAAACTTCGATAGTTTACAACCAAAGATGGTACCTGAAATATTAACCTTTCTCAAATAAATATTAGTAAAAAAAACATTTTCCCTTTAATCATTTTTTCAAGTCGAATCTCTTATTTAGTCCCCAGCGGAGTCGCCACTGTAGAAATCGAGGGATCGCCTAGCACGAGTCGAGTGCCGGTCTATTCTATGTCCATAATTGTTATGGGGCGAGGTCCATGTTCTCATCCGTTCGTGGATGTTTAATGTACAGGGTCTGCCAGAGATAATTTCTTACTAGTTTGTTAGTAAAGGGGGGGGGCAACTCTGCAAGGAAAAGAGATGTTTTGAAGTCGCCACCGACTAAGGGGAGTCGGGGACCCTTTTAACTAGTTTGAATTCTTTTGAGGAAAACAAAACCAGTTATGACTTTCATGTTTTTGGTCTGCTATCAGAGAGTCTGGGTAAGGAGATTCTAGTACGGGATGGGAAGGTGTTAGGCACCCATCAGCCGCCCAATTGTAAGATTGGCCTCTACTTCATGATTAAAGGGGGAAAATGTTTATAATTTATTGTTAGATCTTCATGCATCAGCTATTTAGAAAAGAGACATAGTTAGAAGTTGGGTGAAACTTCGACTATGGAGATGTGGTTTGTTTCTTTTATGGTAGTTTTTCTTTTGTGATGGTTTGGGTGGAAACCTTGTTTTATAGTGATTTTGGGTGGAAAACCTTGTTTTGTGGTGGTTTTGGATGGAAAACCTTATTTTTGTTGTGATTTGAGTAGAAACCTTGTTTGATGGTGGTTTTTGATGGAAAACCTTTTCTGTGGTGGTTTTGGATGGAAAACCTTATTTTTGTTGTGGTTTGGGTGGAAACCTTGGTTTTTATTAAGAAGAAATTTGGATGAAATTTCAAAGTTAAACAATTAACCTGCAGATTAGCTCAATAAAATAGAATTAATGCAAACCTTATTTTTTTATAATGGGTCTAATGTGGGAGGGAATTCCGCTTTATACCCACACTTTGATTTATCCCACTTGGAAAATTAATAATAAAACACAATTTTTTTATGTAACACAAAGAGTAGTCGCGGTGTTACTACGAAATGGAGAACCATTTCGTTCCCGTATGACTACATAATTTACCGAAGAGATAGACAATTAATATACTGAAATATGATATTTAAATTTGAAAGGATTCTTACGGCGATTGCTTGCTTCCGTTAAGTATGCTATAAGTAGTTAAAGTACTAGCAATTTAATGCTAATCTTTTAAAAACTTAAAGACAATACTTGATTTAATCTTCTTATTTTTTTGAGTTTTCTCAAAATAAACTATAAATGCACAAGACAATGATAACTATTGTGTAGGAAGAAAATTTGATTTCTCTTTGATTAAATGACACAATACATGGAGACTTGAAACATATGAGAAGAAATATTTTCTATTTGAGAAACAATAATTCTTCTTGGTTTGGGTGGAAACCTAGATTTTTGGATTGTGGTTTGGGTGGAAACCTTGTGTTGTGTGGTTTGGGTGGAAACCTTGTTGTTGTGTGGTTTGGGTGGAAACCTTGTGTTGTGTGGTTTGGGTGGAAACCTATTCTTTGTTCCTCTATTGAAGTAAAAGAAGAATTAAAGGAAGTACTCGTCGTCCTCCTCTTTGTTTTTCGTTGTTTTTGAATGAGAAATTCGATCTCTATTTATAGGGAAAAAATCTTCAACTCTCCGCCAATTTCGGGCTGCTTTGTTGAAAATAAAGGTCAGAATCGTCCTTTTTCCTTCGCATGAGCCGCCTTCGTCCTTTTCGCCCTTCTTTTCTTCTTCTTCATTTTCCTTCATTTGCTTTTCAATTGTATGCGACAATTAAAAATCGATTATGACATGTGGGATCTTGGTCTTCATTCACGATCTTGTTACTATTCAAAAGTACTGTTACTGTTCACCGCATCAAGAACATGATTGATGTGAAATTAGGCTCCTACCCAAGCTCCATATCATCCATAAGAACCTAGTGATGTATTCAAAATTGAAAATCATTGTCGATCAAAATCCATCATCATCGTGATCATCATGATGACCACCATTAAGAACACCCATGTTCTTCATGAGGAAGAAGAAAAAGTGCCCTTATTAATAAATAAGATGCCTTTTGTAATAAATTGGGTGCCTCTAGTAATAAAGTAGGTGCCTTTAGTATTGTTTGTGTTTTGGCGTCCCCCTATTGTAAAAGACCTGACTCCCTCTAGTGGTTGCTTTAAACTTGACTACAACTTCTTCTAAGTTCTCGTTTTGCTCGTAACTTTTTCATACGGATTCAGAATGACTCCGTTCTTTCACCATTGGCTTTGCATTTTTCCCCTCTTTAACGTGAAAGCAAGACTTCCCAGGTTTGGAAGGATGATAAAATGGGTAGGAGCCGTGCTTGTGGGCTTGATTGGTAGAGCTGGTGGGCTTGATTGGTAGAGCTTGTGGGCTTGAGATATTGTGGGCTTGATTGGTTGAGCTTGTGGGCTTGATTGGTAGAGCTTGTGGGCTTGAGAGCTTGTGGGCTTGATTTAGAGGATATGAAACTCCTTAATTGCTCCACAAAGAATTTCTCTTCAGATTCTGCTCCAAATATAAGAATGATATTTTCTATGGAAGGTGTCTTGTTCTTGAAAGTTTATAATTGTTTAAAGATATAATTTAATCCAAGTTTTTCAACATCTTGCTCTCACAATGTATGCCATGTATCCATTGTAGTTAGAATATCTCTTGTTGATGTGCTACAACTCATGCTTAACCAAATATTGATCTTTAGATTAGTTGTGCTTAATTAGACAATTCAGCTTGGAGAAATACTTTGGTTGTGATTAAATTATCCATTGAGAAACACCTTGGTTATACCAGAGACTTGAATCTACTATAAGGACAAGAATAATATTACAAGTTGAATGCATATCATACATCAATGGATTTGAATACCCTAGTATCCATATTATCATTGTTTACATATCTTGTTATTTGCATCTTTTTTACTTTTATTATTTCAGTAATTTGAAAATCATATCGTCGTATCGACAAAATCAAACCTTTTAAGTTACTCTCTGAATCAGATTTAGAATCAACTTCTACACTCTCCAAAGTCTCAATGGTTCGACTTTCGTGCTTGCCCTTTGTGTTGCTTGTCGACATCGCGCACTT
>JAJJWX010004235.1:0-26369 GCA_023529315.1 Papaver bracteatum
CAATTAATAAAACACTTATACTAATTAATATTTAAGTTGAACAAACCATAACCATAGATTTATCTTCTCTATAGACAAATCACTTATACTAATTAATAAAACACTTATACTAATTAATATTTAAGTTGAACAAACAACCACTGTTGATTTATCTTTTATATCAATTCCAACCAAGGTGGAACAATGGTTAGAGGCCACTCTTATGACACAATAGGTCATGAGTTCGAACCTCCCCATTATAATTTTTGAAATTCCATATCTTGACTTGAGTATTCATTTTTAATTCATAATATTGGAATGAACACCACGTGTGCGACTTGTAGGGTGTGTCACGGAGAACCAAAACCTTTGATTTATCTTTGCCAAGGATAAATCCTGACCACCACTCAGATAGGAAAAGTTATCCAAACTCTGCTTTATACTCTTGATTGATAGAAGTATACAAGACATAATTGAAGCAAAATCGATTTTGATTTACTCGAATCAATTCATGAACATTATAGCCACGGTTTGCAAAATATTGCATTCCTTATTATATATAAATGTATTAGTTCATGAATAAACTAATTTTAGAACATAACCTACTCAAGTATGCGAATGGGTACGCATACCTAAGTGGCCAAACTATGTTTGGGTTCGCCAATTTGCAAACGAGTACGCATACCTTCCAAAGCTCAATTGAATTTCCGGAACTTGAAACTCACGCCAGTACGCATACCTGTATGTATACTGAGTTCCCGGATTTTCATAAACCAACCAGTATGCATACGGGTATGCATACTATGGTTCCCAGACTTGGAATATCTTGCAACAGTTAGCATACAAGTACGCATACTTTGCTATATCCAATCATGGTTATTTTTTCTAAACTCCCATTTCAATCATTGAAAAATTATTAGAAGATGACAATAGCTGTCTCATACAAACTATTTGCTTCGAAACAATTTTCAAGTGATCGAATGATCAATACGAAACATTCCGAGTCCACATCAAATGACTGTCTCACACAAATCATGTAAGATGTTACCAGGTAATTTTCACATGATCATTTTTTGATTTCATCAAGAATATAAGATGAACTTGGTTAAAGCGAAAGCTTACCAACACATATTTCGAGAAATATGTAAGCGAGTTAAACTCAACTCGAAATATCAAATGTGTATAATCGAAGTGTATATAGCTATATGACTTTTGTCTCAAATAGTAGATAGAGTAGATAGACTTTTGAGTGATAGATGAGTTCAATTCTCCACATACATTTTGTTGATGAAGTTCCACAAGATCCCATTAGTAGTTCTCGTCTTAAATCGATGAACGTCGTGAAGTCTAAAGCTCAACTACACTTTATATCCTAATCCTAGACTTAGCTATAAGTAAACTAGAAATCAAGAATTATAGTTTTGGCAACTAAACTTGACAACATCTTGAGATAAAAACGCTTGCGAGTTCGACCGAGCAGTGCTCTAACAGCATGATATGGAGTTAAGGGTTATGCATAAATTGAGATAAACATCCAACTGAATGAATAATGTCAGGCATTGTGTTTGTAAGATATATAACCGAACCAATCACAAGATTTCGATTATAAAGGATAAATCTATCTTTTATGCTTCATCACCTTTTGAGAATTTTTCATTTACTGTCATGAGAGTTAGTTTTTTTAAAAAAAATCAATAACATATTTTTCTTGAGAGATAATGTTATACCATGTTGAGGCATATCCACTTGAATGCCAAGGAAGTATTTCATTAATCCCAAATCTGCCATTTCAAGCCTTCCCATCATGGGTTTTTAAAACTTGTCCATCATTTCTGGCTAAGTACACGCACAAATTTATTCATCCACATAAATATAGACAACAAAGAAAACCGTCATCATTTATTATTATTTTTTATATAGAGAGACGATCTACGAGGCATCTTAAGAAAACATTATCTAGAAAATATCATGCGATCATGGTATTCCAAGCATGTGGTGGTTGTTTAAGCATGTAAAGTGTTTTTCGAAGTTGATAAATTGTTGTGCTATTTTCTTTTTTGAATGTATCCTTGAGGATGCTCTATATACACTTTTCTGAATATCTTATTCTTCAAATTGAACAACTAGAGCCATAATAGTTTGGGTTGTATGCAACCTAGCAACAAGTGCAAATATCTTAGTTGTAGTGTATTCCAAGCTTTTGAGAATAACCTTTCGCTACTGCCCGAGCTTTCCATTTCATAACCAAACCATCCTCACTAAACTTTATTTTGTAAACCTATTTATTCATACAAAATCCTTAACATTAGGTTAATCAACAAGATCACAAGTATGATTATTGGAGATCATTCTTATCTCTTCATCCATCGCATTTCACTATGTTTCACCTCTACTAGCATCTTCAAAACTTTCGGGGTTCAAATGCAGCAAACACAATATCACAAGAATCATTTATAGATTTCTTGCAATGGTAACATTTTTGGAGGATTTGAATCATGAGAGGATTGTAGTTCTTTGGATGTTTTTTATGCAGGACTAATTGATAAATCTTGCGGCACATTTAATTGAGGTCTGAATTTCACTAGTGTTTTATTCTTCTTCAAAAAATTAATGAAAGACCATGCTCCTGCCACCTTCACACTTCCAAGATATTAGTTTTTCAAAAATGACATCCCTTAAAGTAACCAATTTATTAGTCATGGGATAAAGAAACAGGTAACCTTTAGGTTTTTCATTATAACCGATAAAAACATATTTTTGCATATTTTGCATCTAATTTTTTTCCTTTCTGGGATGAACGTGCATAAGCAATGCTTCCAAAAACTTTGGAAGAGCTTATCTCATGCATTATATAATGCAATGCTTCATAAAAAGTATTTTTTTTAATAAGATTGTCTCGTTGGATACCAATTAAGAATGTGCTATCGGCTTCTGGCAAGATATTTTTTAGGAACTCCTTTAGCTTTGAAAATACTTCGCTCCATAGTACGGTTATTCCTCTCGACTACTCATTTTTTGTGTGGAGTATACCATATCGTTTGATCTCTTTTAATGCCATTTTCAATACAATACTTGGAAAATTCATTTGATGTGAACTCTCCTCTAATATAAGTATGAAAAACCTTCAAATAATGATCAATTTTCCTCTCCTACAAAGCTTTGGACCTTTAAAACTTAAAAAATGCTTTTGATATGGCTTCGAGAAAATATATCCACATTGACCTACTAAAATTATCTACAAAAAAGAAGATAATATATTTCGTTGTTAACTAATGGTATTTTATTCAGATCACAAATATCGGCATGAACCAGTTCAAGCATCTTATTTTGCTCTCCATAAAGTTTTAGCAAATGAGAGTCGATGAATTTTCTCGTAGACCCAACCTTCACACGCTTGTTTGTTGTTATTAAGAGAAGAAAGGTCAATCACCGTACTTTTCCTTTTTGAAGATTGAGTGAGCCATAACTCAAATGGCCAAACGGCCCAAACCTTATGTGCCAAAGCACAATAACATCAACATTTTAATCACTCAAAGAGTAGTTTTGATTTGGTTCCATAATAAGGAAAAACACCTTCTTTGGTGCCATTTTTATAGTACCCACAATTCATCGTCCTTGTCATCTTGCATCAATTATGTTTCGTCCACCAATTTTAAATATCACCGTATAACCTTTCTGTAATAATAACCTCACACACTCAACAAGTTCTGAGCCAGATCAAGAACTAAAAAAACAACATAAATTAATTTATGTCTCATTTTTTATGATACATAAATAACTCCATCTTTTGTGCTTTATCTAGTTTTCCATCTCCAGTTTAATATGACAAACATGTTTTCATTCGAACTAACAAATAAACTTTTGTCACTGGTCACATGGTTGCTACATCCACGGTCCAAGTACCATAGTTTGAATGAGTTAGGTGTTTCTCGTTTTTGTGGTATTTGTTGGTAGAAGTGTAAAACGTCTTGCCAAGATCCTTTCGACACTGAAATCGCGTGCTTCACGTGCCATGTGCCGTGTTGTGCTGTGACAACGATTTAAACGTGTCGTGCTTTACTAGTCAAAAGCTAGGCACAGCACAGCCCACTGGCACAACATACGAATAAACGTGCCGTGCTGGCACACGTGCTATAAACAATTTGAAATCACTTAATGTATACATTAAGTCGGACATTATCACAAGAATTTACATATTATTTGAAATTATTTCAAGTAAATTAACAAGTTTATTCAATAAAAAGAAATAGCCCATCAAATATAAAATTGGATTATTGTCATGTAAATTAATGTTCTAGTTAAATATAGGTGACGACATTATAACAACGATATTTATATATATTTTCCAAATATTAAGGTATTATATGTGTTGTTATATATAAGCCAGCATAAAATGTTAAAAACTAGCTAGAATAGTGACTCTTTTGTGAAATATACAAAAAATGTGATGTATTATGCCTTGTTATATGGTGTATTTGTACATGTTATGACGTGCTTTCTTAACGTGATGTGATGGTATGGGACACGTGCTTATCCGTGCCGCGTGCTGTGCTGTGCTACAGTGCCAATTAGTCAAACCCAGCCCATCCCATTTAACTAACGTGCTGGGCTAGGCTGTGCTCAAATTTTAGCGTGCTGTGATAGGTTGTGCTCGTGCTGGCACAACCCAATTTACACCTCTATTTGTTGGTGTGAATTAGCTATCTTACAAAAACAAATGTGTTTTTGTCAATCTGACGGCTTTGCATGGGCCTTTTCCAGCAGTCGACGGCTCACATTCGTCTAAAAATGCAAAAGATAAATCGTGGACCAGAATGAGCCCACCTTTTAAGCCTTAATATGACGTCCTAGATCACTGCTTCACTTATTCTCCGCTTCCGTTACAAAACAAGGTTTCGTTGCTCCCCGCATTTAGTCATATTTACAGTTTTCACTTGATTTCTTCTCCCTACAATTTTCAAGCGTTACACAATCAAAGCTCCCATTACCAGCCCCTGTAAGAGCAGAATCTCGCAACAACAACGCTCTTGCAAGGATTTCTGCCACACATGGAAAGTGTCGCAAATAATTATAAGAAATGACGAAATATGTGAAGATTTTATCATTACTCGCAAGAATAAGGTGACAGTTCGCAAGAAATGTAGTAAGAAGGAAGAATCCTGCGAGACATGGAGAGACTTGAGGGAAATGTAACAGAAACTTGAGAGAAATGAAGAAAGCTTGCGAAAGATATTACCGCAGAACTCAGATCCGAAATTAAGGGAAAGCTTAGATGTAAATGAGCTCCACTATGTAATTACCTATATAAAGAAGAGAGAAGGAGAGAGAAAGGGGGAGATAATTTTAGGAAGAAAGAGAAAGATATTTTGCAGATAGAGATTTTTAGAGAGAGAAAATGTATTTTCTTTATCATCTTCTTCCCCAAAACTAGATCTAGAATTCTTCCAAGAACTCCATTAATGGAGATTGTAAATGTAAATTGATGTAGCTACAAATTATCATAGTGAAGAACCGTGGATGTAGATCACATTGATCGAACCACGTAAAAAATCTTGGTGTCCATTTATAATTTTAGTATTTTATCACCATTTTTATATTTAGATCTAGAAATTGTTATCAAGATATGATAAGGGGTGTGTTGTAGGTTTTCCAGCAATTACTGGCGCTAGAAACACTACCTGCTATTTGATTAATTGAGGAAGATTCAAAGAAATTGGCTACATGAAGAGTTAAAATTTGTGAGATTTAAAAAATTTGAGAGGAAATTCTATAATGGAGAAGTTGTGTCTTCAAACAAACACCGAAAACATAGTGAAAGAGCATAAAAGAAAAAGATGAAGATGCAAAACTATGTAAAAAGGATGAATTTGTTGATTCAAGAAAATTCCAAGAAAGATTAGCTACTGTTCATGTATATTTTTAGATCTAAATTTATTTATTTTAGTGTTAAAAATGGAAATTTCATGGAAGAAATTACATTTTCAGGGAGTAAGCATCATCAACAATTCAAAGACATGTGAATACTAAGAGAAAAAATTAGTTGTTGTGGTGAATTTGAGAAAGAAAACCAAGGTTTCAGTGGAAGATTTCATGTTCAGGAGAATAAACAAGAGGCAAATTATGAAAGAAATTAAGGGAGGACGAAGAGAAGATAAGAGGTAGACGCTGCAATTTCTATCACAAGCAGAAGTTTGCACAGATGGTTCAAGTTTGCGAGAATAACAAAGAGGTCAAGGGTTCAAATCTCGCAGAAACACATATTTTTCATTTTCTTCTTATTTTCAGCGGAGAATAAAAGAATAAGTAAAAAAGTTCTGCGTTAAATGTCGCAAAGAGATTCTTGAACAGTTGGTCCAGAGAACAGTATGTGAGTTTGTGGTCACATGTTCGAATTTTCCTGCGAGCATAATTTTCTTCTTTTTACAAAGGGTGAAAAAATAGATAATTTCGCAGCATTGTTTCATTATCTTGCAAACAAGAGGCAGCATAGTTGGTAATCTACGAAGTTAATGAGTTTATGGTCGCAAGTTCAAGTCCCAACACATACATATTTTTTCACGCAATCCTTGATAATTTCGCAAGTGTATTTCACGCAGAAGATAGTTAATGATAATCTAAGCAGATAAAGAGAAGGGTTAGCACAGATGGTTCAGCGTGATATGTTGCAAGCAATAGGTCGCGGGATCAATTCTTACTTCACGCAAAAAAAAATTTTTTATTTCGCAAGTTAGCCTTTGATTATTTCGCAGATAAATTTCACAAGCAAGAGAGCTAGCACAGTTTGTTGAGAGGCATGAATGCAAGCAATAGGTCGCAGGATCAATTTTCATTTCACGCATGTTTATTTTTGTTTTGCGAGAATTGTCTCTAGAACAGTTAGACTTTGATTACTTCGCAAGATATTTCATTATTTCGCAAGAGAAGGTTAGCACAGTTGGTATGGTGTGAGAAAATGCAGGAAGTAGATCTAGGGTTCAAGTCTCACTCTTCACAATTATTTTTGCTGCGAGATGTTCAGACAATTCACATAAGAGCTAAGTACCTTTTCTTAGAATATTTTACTTACAACAAACAAAAGATTTTTTATTTAATTTCCAAAAAGCGATATACTCGCAAAATTTCTAAGATTTCAAAACATTTCAAAGATTTTTTATTAAGATTGGCGAAAAGCGATACAATCGCAAGATTCAAAAATGAATTCATCGCAAAAATTTAAAGATCTCAAAATTTTTCAAAGATTTCTAAATTACAAAAACAGGGAAAATTAAATTTATATATTTCTATAGAACATTTCTAATTTAAAGACGCGATATAATCACAAGATTTCAAAGAAGATTTCTAAGATTTTCAAAGATTTTACAGAAAATTTACTTCATGAATGATATTATGAGAATGAAAGAAGAAATGAAAGAATAAAGAAATGCGAAATTATCGCAAAAGACGCGAATAAAATTTCGCAAGAGAGAAATGCAAATGCATAAGACGGGCGTAAATCGCCTAAAAACACATAAGAATGGGACAAACCTTTATGGCATACACCTTAGTTCGCGGATTCTATTCCGTAAGAGGCAATGTCCTTAAAGTGCGTCATAAGGGGGTATCTCTTTGCATGACTATGGGAAAGGCTATCTCTTGTCTTTGGAACCTAGTCATGGAGATTTGGGATTATAGAAAGTCCATCCAGGAGAGATAACTTGGATTCCCAGCTTTATAAGGTTATACCCTAGTTGGGCGCCCGAGAGTTTCTCCTAAGGAATGCAAAGTATGACCAAGGCGCCGAGGTACACGGTTGATCTGAGGGTGCCCGGGATGGATGAACCTACCCTTGCCATTCTTGGCAAGTCTTGGATATGATATGTTCGGCCCGAAGAAAACCCCACTAGGGTGCAGTCTTGTAACTATAAGCCATATATGCATAAAGTACAAGGCTGCGAAAACAACTGGTTGTTGGTAGAACCGGATGGTAAAGTGCTAGTCTTGTATGGACGATGTATAATCCTTGAAGGGGCAACCGGGGGGAGAGATAAGGGCGATACCCTCCATTAGGGAGCTGTGTATCAAAAAAGACGGCAATGTCATGGGACTTTATATTCGCAAGAATATATAGGCCCGTCATATTGTCGCGTGACACAGACGGCAATGTCATGGGACTTTATATTCGTAAGAATATTTAGGCCCGTCATATTATCGCGTAATAGGCCAAAAATCCTTAAGAGAAATGTTAAGATGAGATCAATGGGTTTTTGCGATAAGACTAATATTAAGATAAGATCAATGATAAGAGGAGATGAGATCAATGTTAATAGGATATAAATCGCAAAGACGTCCTGCGATTTCATCGCAAAGACGACAATGCCATAAGTCTTAAAGAGCAAAGAGAAAGATTAATCTCACAAGATGGCTTAGACTTATCATATTGTCGCAGAGATCAAAATAAATGATAAGACAAGATCAATGGATTATTACATGAAAATGTAAGAATGTCCTGCGATCTTGTCGCAGACAAGTGGCATAATAAGACCTTTAACTAGGAAGGCAAAATAAGACCACAAGAGAGGTTATACCTACAAGCGTATAACAGATTGCTAACGACTTTATATTAGTCTTATTTCATTTATCATATTGCAGATCAATAACAAGAGGCAAGTATGGGAATGCATAAAATGGAAATTACAATTTGTCGCAGAAAATAGTCGCAAGAAAGAAAGAGAGAAGTACACAAGTTTTACAAAAAGAAGATCCAAAAGAGAAAATAAGACCACTAGAGAGAACGCAAATAAATTTGCGAAGATGATTATATCTAAGCATATAAGCTTATCAAAATGATTATCTATGAACATTAAATTGAGATTATGTACTTTTGATATTTTAATTATATTATGTGAGACTAATAGTGCAGGAATAAATAGTGGAGAAAATAACAATGCAATACAATGAGCCAGAAAAATAAGGCACAAGCGAATGAACTTGCGACAACAAAGAGAAATGCTCACACTAGAGAAAAAGTCAAAGAAATGGAGAATGGAGGCAATTTAAAGCTACATCAACTTTACTGCGACAAAATGAGCTAAGTAACACAAACATTAGCTATACATTGCAATAGATAAGCATTCTAATCATACAAGCATCATACTTGCATCATAAAAGCATCGCATAAGCATTTCATGGCATAAGCATCACATACACATTTCATAACATAATCATTACATAAACATTATATCCGCACAAGTATTTTACAAAATTTTACAGAATAATACCTTGAAATTTCGTAGGACTGTTCAAATTTTGAGTCATTATTCGCAGCACTATTCACAGCACTATTTGCAGAACTATTTGCGACACTATTCGCGGTACTATTCATAAATTCGCAGAAAAACTCAGAAATTCGCAGAAATGTTCAGAAATTAGCAGGGTTATTCATAATCATGCTGACTCATTCATAAACTCGTAGATTCATCCAGAATTTCGCAGGAATTGTGATTATTTCGCAGAATGTGAATAATTTCTTAAAGTGATTACCACTTGAGGCAGAGGCAAGATAAGAATAGAGACACAATTTAATCATTCAACATTTTCTCAAGGATTCTCCTTCATAGATAAAGAATAGAGGCAATTATGGATTACCAAGAAAATATTTTATGTTCTTTATCTTCTCGGCAAGAATCATTTCCAAAATGGACAAGAATTCTCACCAAAAATGAAGAAATAATTTCGCATGAATAGAGGCAATATTTTTCATTCAAGAGCGGATACTTCATATATTTCGAGGATTGAGTACTTCTTATACTTCTTCAAGGATACTTCGCATACTTCATTCTTCATACTTCGTGTACTTCAAAAGATGATACTTCTAATTATTTCTCAAAGCTTCAGAACTTCACAAAAGAATAGAGGCAAGTATATACTTTTTAAGTTTGGTATTCTTTCGCTAGTTCCTTCGTCAACAAAGATAAGAGACTACTACAACAACGAGTTTTTTCTTAAAGATTGCTCTTCAAGCAATATTCAAGAAAAAAGAGGCAAAATGTAGGAGTAGAATCTCGCAACAACAACGCTCTTCCAAGGATTTATGCCACACATGGCAAGTGTCGCAAATAATTATAAGAAATGACGAAATATGTGAAGATTTTATCATTACTCGCAAGAATAAGGTGATAGTTCGCAAGAAATGTAGCAAGAAGGAAGAATCATGCGAGACATGGAGAGACTTGAGGGAAATGTAACAGAAACTTGAGAGAAATGAAGAAAGCTTGCGAAATATATTACCGCAGAACTCAGATCCGAAATTAAGGGAAAGCTTAGCTGTAAATGAGCTGTCATCCACTATGTAATTACCTATATAAAGAAGAGAGCAGGAGAGAGAAAGGGAGGATAAGATAATTTTAGGAAGAGAGAGAAAGATATTTTATGAGAGAGAGATTTTTAGAGAGAGAAAATGTATTTTCTTTATCATCTTCTTCCCCAAAACTAGATCTAGAATTCTTCCAAGAACTCCATTAATGGAGATTGTAAATGTAAATTGAGGTAGCTACAAACTATCATAGTGAAGAACCGTGGATGTAGATCACATTGATCGAACCACGTAAAAAATTTTGGTGTCCATTTATAATTTTAGTATTTTTATCACCATTTTTATATTTAGATCTAGAAATTGTTATCAAGATATGATAAGGGGTGTGTTGTAGGTTTTCCAGCAATTACAGCCCCATTGTTTCTGCTAATCAATTTTCCATCATACGTTAAGAATAAAAAAATATCCCCACTAACGGCTCCATTAAGTCTGCTAATCAATCCCTGAAGCTCCCATTACATAAACCTCAAAAGAGGAAAGAGGTTATCTTCCAAGGGTTTTTAATTTCTTTTCAGACCATGCTTTCTCACTTTGTAAGTTTGATTTTGAGTGTTTTTAATTTGGTAGGTTTTCTTAGATTTTTCTTTGATTTAGTTGTTCTGTTCGATTGATTTTTTTGAAAATTTTGATATATTTTTGCATATTTTTGTTGTAGAGGACATATTGAGAAAAGAACCACCATCCATATCAGGTAAATAGGATAAATCAACACTGAAATACCGTCTTTGTTGTTCTTATTTTGTGTTTTTTAATCTAGGTTTTATTCATTGTCATCGAATTTATGTTTCTGAATCTGGGTAATTGAGTGATGTTTTAGTTTTATGATTTTTATTTCATGGTTTTAGTTTTAAATTAATTTGTGGAAATAATTGATTGGTGCTAATTAATTAGGTTTGTTATATGTTTTTAGATGACGATACGTTGTTTAGATGCTTTAGAGAGCATCATAAGTAAGTGCTAAATTATATAGCTTAGCAGAACTTATTTCAGTTTCATTTGCTTCTTTTGAGTCGTTTTCATCAATTAGAATAGTAACTATTGTACTTATTTCCACATTTCGTCAAGCTTTAACAGATTATTAATTAGGCTCAACACTGATTCTAAAAAGGTACCTTCCCTAAAGTGGATCACCTACCACATTATTATTCTCCGCGAGTTGCAAAATTGTCCAGTGCGAGATCTGCGGTTTATCATTTTCTCCTCCTTTATTTGAGCCTCTATGGCAACTTCTCAAATAAAGGAGGGCTCGGCCACACTGATGTGAAGACATCAAGCCTCTATGACTGATGCTTAAAGAGATGAAAAGGGGATTTGCAACCGAGAGCATCTTGCACAACAAGAATATAGTCCTCAATATCGAGTATCTGAAGACTGTAGTTTATGCTAACTATGTAGGATTTCTGCTCCGACAATTCTCCTAAAAGATCGTGGGAAGTTGTTGAATGCTCGAAGGCTTCAACTTCGTCACCCTGATTCCTTGCTTGAAGGTTTCCTTTAGAATCCAGTTCCTGTTTTTCACTTTATGGTAAGTCATTAAGTACAACTCTGAATTTTGCGCAATATTTTGTTTCTTATTTTTTTGGTTTCTTTCGGATGCAGTTTTTTTTTGTGAGTCCATCCAAGGTACTGAAATCATTATTTGTTGTTGTATTGTTGCCACCAATCCATAGGTTTTGTTTAATATCACACCAGAAGATAAGGGAATAAAAGGAGTAAGGAGTATGTTGAGCTCATTGTGAAACGTATAATTTTTTTAACCTGGCAAAACTACAATCTCATTTGTGTTAATCAGTCCAACCACTACCAATTATAGTTGTCCCCAATGCTTCCATGTTAGTTTCTCCTCTGAACTAGCTTAAACATTTGAATTGTCTGCTAGCGACCAAGGGTCCCTCAATTGCAGTCGATATAAGCGATAGGCTTATGTACTTGGATTTCTAAAGGAAGAGATGTATATATTAGAAATGATATATACATCCCAAAATTATATATCCAATGCCGGAATCTTCATTTTCATTAGAAAATAGCCAAGCGACCTCTGGTGACAATTTTGTTTAGAACTCATAGGGTGATTTGCATGGACTAGATTATACTCAGAGACCATAAAGTAATAGTTTTCAGGTTAAAGGTATGTGCGACGAGATGATCTTTTAGGCTATATAGGTTCTTTAGGTTCGGTATTTTTTTTTTTGCAGGGATGAGCTTGAACAGAAATATCCACTAGCTGTTTAGTCTAATTAAAACCCACTTAGGAAACGACAAAGAACAGCTTTATTCACTTAGTTACTTTTGTTACTTGAAAGTTGAAACTTATTATGTGTTTTGTTTTTCAGTTGACACTAGAAGAATGCAAGAACTATACTCTTCCCATTTCAACATCAATGGTGGTGTTTTCTGAACAATATAAAGAAGAAACTGTTCATAGTATCAGTAAATTTGATGAGAAGGTACAGCTCGACAGGAATTTTTCTACAAGTTTTGTGGTTTTGTGCTTTACATCTCATGTGGAACATGCTTAAACCAAATGATCTAGAAGAGGAGTTTCCACGACAAATTCCCCCTTACAAGCATGTCATAAGGACTTGTCATAATTGTAAGTAGGGTTTTTTTTATTTTCCAAGTATATGCATAAATACAGTCGAGCTTATAACATCAGCCCCATATATAAAAGTGAGATGTTTTGATTATTCGTCATATATATTTTACTTTTTAGTATCAATTGGATGTTTGGTTTAAAGAAAAGGTATAATTTGTAGAAATATAAGGAGATTACTTAGTATCAAAATGGATAATAGTTGAATCTCCAGATTTTTTGGCACAACTACTTCGAATTCAGGGACCAAAGGTATACCACCTTTCACAAAAGCATCAGTAGGTTCACAGCAGTATGAGGGTCAGAATGTCCCATATCATAGTGCACTGCCCAAATTCTAACACCTACCAATACATACGTTAATTTTTCAGTTTCAGTGTGTGCACATAAATCTAGCATGTTATACCATTAAAACCATTTTTTTTCGTTGATTCAGGCATCCAAATGTTGTCACTCATCCTCATATCCCTGAAGTTTATGTTGATTAGATTTTCTACTAAAGAACAAATACAATGATGATTCTATATTTGATCTTAGGAGTGTGCCACTGCAGTATATTTCCAACATGTCGTATCCATATTTTCTGATAATTTCCAAGCACATGAGGGAAAATGGGGTTTGGATTCACTATATCGGTGCCAATATTTTTGCTTACATTGATTGGCGAAGCATACGGTTTTTAGTGGAGATAAAGACATTTATTGGCAGTCCGTGTCAAACAAGTAATGTATGCCAGATGAAATTGCTACATCTTAATATATTTGGGGATGGATTCATTTTTCTCAATTTTCTGAAAGTGGAAGCCCTAATTGCAGGTTGTTTGTAGTACTATTTAAATTTCACTTACTCTACTAAGCCACGAGTTATTTGTACACAAAATTAAGATACTTTTAAATCGGTGAGAAATTTATAATCGGTACGAACAAATTTTTATTTTTTTTTAGTTGTTGATTCTTTATTGTATGATGTAAATGAAAATTTTAGATCACAGATTTACAGGCCTATGCAAATCAAAACTGATGCAAGGCGCACTAATATCATCTGTTTTTGTTAAATTTTTAATTAACCGGCCGTGTGTTTCTTCTAAATAAACAGGCCATTTTACTGATCCCATTTGACCTCCAAAACCTGAGGAGTTTGTTAGAATTTGGAACAATATTATTTCATTGTAGTCTGATAAGCAGAAAATATTGACTTAATTAAACCTTCGCATGAAATTTGTATAGTTTTGGCAATATACACCTTCTCGTTGACAGACGGACAGAAAGACTCACCAAATACCATCACACGTATTCCTTTATTTTTAATTTTCTCCCTCATTCTAACATGAACATTTTGGTACATTTATACATATGCCTTAAAATATACCCCTTTCTGCAACATCATGTATGATGATGATGTAATATTCCACTGATCAATTGTTAGTAGGCAGACGCTACACCTACCAAATATTTTTCCGCATAATCTCCCGAGAAGGAAATGGCCGTCCCTGGCGCGTTATGTGCACTGGGATCATCAATGAGTTAAAGTGGCCCCATAATTTGTTAGAGTCGGGAGGAAAAATCGGTCATCCTAACATTTTCGTTGTTAGGATTTCTCATTGTAGCTAATTTGATATCATCCGACCTTTTAAACTTTTGAATGGATATGTTGAATCACATGGAATCTTCGTCTAAAAAATTTAAAATATGATGTTGACATAACAGGATTGATATAGGCTGATACCAAATTGTTAGGGGATGATACCATTTCATATAGGACAAAAAAGTCTTAAGAAATCATGACCGTTGGATCGGCTGAATGGTATCAGCCCCCAGTAATTCCGGTATCAGCCCTTATCAATCATGTTGACATAAGTTGTTTTTTTTTCCTAAATTTAATATCAATAGTAAGATTATATTTCATTATAAAAACAAACTTTATCAGCGGATTTTATTTGTAAAATATACTAAAAAAAATCCAATATTAAAAGGCATATTATCTAAGTCTACCATAAAAATACAGTGGTTTGAAAAGAGCCACATAATCCTAGATACATCACTGCCATTGATGTAGTTGATGCTCAAGTTGGCTACATTGAATTTACATAAAATATTTGTACAAATGTGGTTCAGTGATCAGGCATGGACATAACAATGTACCTACAACGTACACAATACATAGGAGGCACTAACTACAACTAATATAACAACACAACCAGGAAGGGCTAGGTCTCCTTAGTGGTACAAGGTCTGTACCATTTCGGTAGTTGTATCGCAAGGAAAAGTTAATACATCCTTTTTATCTGATATTCTCCTTTCCTTTGTGTTTTAGGCTCTGGAAGAAAAAAAATGTTCCTCTCTACCAAATTGCACTTATTCCTTACATTTTCATTTAAGTATATTGCCTCCTAGCTATCTGTAGACTTATTTTAATCTCCATTTTCATCCTCTTCCCAATTAGTAAGGAAATCTTGAATTTGGTGTGGATACATAAGTTGGGTTACAGGCTAAGGTGGATATTGTTCTGTCCTTCCTGAAGTTTGGTATTCATTCATTTTGGCGGAGACAAATAATCTGATTGCAAGATGTGATAAATTTTCGGTGGCTAGAGATAGTTGGACGGTTTTTCGTTTTGTAAATTTTGATGCACTATAGATTACAAGATCTAATTTCAATCCAAGCAATAAACAAGTACTAGATGATGTTCAAATCAATAGATTATGTTTTCCTAAACAAGAATAGAGATTAGGTATGGGTAATAATAACTGCAGTGACATTGAGCTCTGGAAGTATGATCCCTATATTAGATATGGTCTGTATGGGCAATGCTGCATACGCATTAGTTGAATCAGATGCAAAAGCGAAATTTGCAGTTGTGAAAGCTATCAAGATTGGTTACAAACATTTTGATACAACTGCATCTTATTATATTGATTTTTATTTTTTTGGTAAAGCTACAGTTGAAGTACTTCAACTTGGTTTAATAAAATCTTAGACAAACTATTTATCATTTCTAAGCTCTAGGCCTATGATGCTCACATAGGTTGTAGCGTCCCCGCTCTTCAAAACTCTCTAAAATATCATATCCTACTTGCATGTTACCATAAGGGCAAATAAGGTCGATAGTGACAGTATTGGTCGGGTTTTAAAGCGGGTTTTCCTTTTTAAGAGTATTCCCATCTAAGTAAGCAACGAATGTCAATAACAATAACAAACAAAAAAAAAAGTGGTTGTGATATCTATATATATACAACACAAGAATTTTTTTGACAACTAATAAAAACCCGGGCCATCACGGCACGGGTCATACCCTAGTAACATGAAAAAGAATAAACTTTCTTTTTAGATCGGCTTTCAAAAACAATAAATTTTCAAAAGATCATTTTCAAGGAAATTGGGTTCGTTGTCCTTATTCACTACACCATTTCCAGGATTTTCTCACAAGAATAGAGATTAGGTATGTAACCATGTCATGATTTATTTTTCAGAGGATCAATCGATACACCTTGTGATAAGTCCCGCATCTTATTATAATAATTATAATTGTTGCTAAATTTTGTAATCGTGATAATGAATATGAATATTTAACTTTTTTACTAGTAACAATTATATTTGTTGACAATTATCCAGACAATCACAATTATAATCTAAAATGATGTTTCCACCCAAAAATTTCACCACATCTAAAACAACCCCAAATTTATCACTCTTAGAATTTTGGTTGTCACTACTTTCGCAACAGTTATACAAAATACCTATTTTATTTAATTTCTAAATATCAATATTTATTTTTATTTTATTTTTTAATTTTCTTAATATTAGAAAAAAGGATCAAGACCAAGTCAACGAGTCATGATTTTGTAGGACATTTGACTTGGACAAATACCAACCTTTTCTCTCGATTTTCTCGACAAAACCACAACAATTTTTTTTGCTTCTTCCGAACGTTGTGAAAATGACCATACTACCCTTATCGGAATATGTGCAATAAAAATTCAGAAGACCGTAAAAATGACCCTATTACCCTTACTGGAAATAAGTGCAATAAATATTATGGAGACTGTGAAAATGACCAGAATACCCTTATTGAAAAAATAAAGTAAATATTACGGATTGTGAAAATGACCATATTACCATTATTGGAAATAACTGTAATAATTTTTATGGAGACTGTGAAAATGACCAGACTACCCTTATCGAAAATAAGTAAAGTAAATATTACACACTTTGAAAAAGACCACATTACCCTTACTGGAAATAATTGCAATAAATATTATGGAGACTGTGAAAATGACCAGACTACTCAATTAAATGTAATAAGTAAAGTAAATATTACAGACTGAGAAAATGACCATATTACCCTTATTAGAAATACTGCAATAAATATTATGGAGACTGTGAAAATGACCAAACTACCCTTATTGAAAATAAATAAATAAAATATTACATATTGTGAAATGACCATATTACCCTTATTGGAAAAAAAGTGCAATAAATATTATGGAGACTGTGAATATGACGATACTACCCTTATCGGAAATAAGTAAAGTAATTCTTACAGACTGTGAAAATGACCATATTACCCTTATTGGAAAAAAATGAAATAAATATTATGAAGACTGTGAAAATGACCATACTACCCTTATCGAAAATAAGTAAAGTAATTCTTACAGACTGTGAAAATGACCATATTACCCTTATTGGAAAAAAGTGCAATAAATATTATGGAGAATGTGAAAATGACCATACTACCCTTATCGAAAATAAGTAGAGTAATTCTTACAGACTGTGAAAATGACCATAGTACCCTTATTGCAAAAAAGTGCAATAAATATTATGGAGACTGTGAAAATGACCACACTACCCATATCGAAAATAAGTAAAATAAATGTTACAGACTGTGAAAATGACCATAGTACCCTTATGGGAAAAAAGTGGAATAAATATTAAGGCGACTGTGAATGGGAAACTCGAGTCTAACTCTAGTAATCTATGAACCTGTGATGTTCAATTCTGATATATTTCGTCTCCAGTTCATCCGGACGAGAAACTCGTGTCTAACTCTAGTAATCTTTGAACCTGTGATGTCCAATTCTGATTTATTTCGTCTCCAGTTCATCGGGACGAGAAACTCGGGTCTAACTCTAGTAATATTTGAACCTGTGATGTTCAATTCTCATATATTTTGTCTGCAGATCATCCGAACGAGAAAATCAGGTCTAACTCTGGTAATCTTTGAACATGTGATGTCCAATTTTGATATAGTTCATCTCCAATTCATCCGAATGGGAAACTCAGGTCTAACTATGGTAATATTTGAACCTGTGATGTTCAATTTTGATATATTTCGTCTTCAGTATATCCGAACGAGAAACTCGGGTCTAACTCTAGTAATCTTTGAACCTATGATGTTCAATTCTGATATATTTTGTCTTTAGATCATCCGAACGAGAAACACAGGTCAAACTCTGGTAATCTTTGAACTTGTGATGTCCACTTCTGATATATTTCGTCTCCAGTTCATCCTAACAGGAAACTCGGGTCTAAGTATCATAATATTTACACATGTGATGTTCAATTATGATATATTTCATCCTCAATTCATCCGAACGAGAAACACAGGTCTAACTATGGTAATCTTTGAATCTGTGATGTTCAATTCTGATATATTTTGACTTCAGATCATCCGAACGATAAAATCAGGTCCAACTCAGGTAATCTTTGAACCTGTGATATCCAATTCTAATATATTTCGTCTCCAGTTCATCCGAACGGGAAACTCGGGTATAACTCTGGTAATATTTGAACCTGTGATGTTCAATTCTGATATATTTTGTCTCTTGTTCATCTAGACGAGAAACTCGGGTCTAAATCTAGTAATCTTTGAACCTGTGATGTTCAATTCTAATATATTTTGTCTTCATATCATCCGAACGAGAAACACAGGTCTAACTCTGGTAATCTTTGAACCTATGATGTCCACTTATGATATATTTCGTCTCCAGTTCATCCCAACGAGAAACTCAGGTCTAACTCTCATAATATTTACACATGTCATGTTCAATTCTGATATATTTCATCCTCAATTCATCCGAACGAGAAACACAGGTCTAACTCTAGTTATCTTTGAACATGTGATATTCAATTCTAATATATTTTGTCTTCAGATCATCCGAACGAGAAACACAGGTCTAACTCTGGTAATCTTTGAACCTGTGATATCCAATTATGATATATTTCGTCTCCAGTTCATCCGAACGGGAAACTCGGGTCTAACTCTAGTAATCTTTGAACCTGTGATGTTCAATTATGATATATTTCGTCTCCAGTTCATCCGGAAGAGAAACTCGGGTCTAACTATAGCAATCTTTGTACCTGTGATGTTCAATTCAGATATATTTTGTCTTCAGATCATCCGAACGAGAAACACAGGTCTAACTCTGGTAATCTTTGAACTTGTGATGTCCACTTCTGATATATTTCGTCTACAGTTCATCCTAACAGGAAACTCGGGTCTAACTCTCGTAATATTTACACATGTGATGTTCCATTCTGATATATTTCGTCCCCAATTTATCTGAACGAGAAACACTGGTCTAACTCTAGCAATCTTTGAACCTGTGATGTTCAATTCATATATATTTTATCTTCAGATCATCCGAACGAGAAACACAGGTCTAACTCTGTTAATCTTTGAACCTATGATGTCCAATTCTGATATATTTCGTCTCCAGTTCATCCTAACGGGAAACTCGGGTCTAACTCTCGTAATATTTACACATGTGATGTTCAATTCTGATATATTTCATCCTCAATTCATCCGAACGAGAAACACAGGTCTAACTCTGGTAATCGTTAAACATCTGATGTTCAATTCTGATATATATTTTGTCTCCAGATCATCCGAACGAGAAAATCAGGTCTAACTCTGGTAATCTTTGAACTTGTGATGTCCAATTCTGATATATTTCGTCTCCAGTTCATCCGAACGGGAAACTCGGGTCTAACTCTGGTAATCTTTGAACCTGTGATGTTCAATTCTGATATATTTCGTCTCCAGTTCATCCAGACGAGAAACTAGGGTCTAACTCTAGTAATCTTTGAACCTGTGATGTTCAATTTTGATAAATTTTGTCTTTAGATCATCCGAACGAGAAACGTATGTCTAACTCTGGTAATCTTTGAACCTGTGATGTCCACTTCTGATATATTTTGTCTTCAGATCATCCGAACGATAAAATCAGGTCTAACTCTTGTAATCTTTGAACCTGTGATCTTCAATTATGATATATTTCGTCTCCAGTTCATCCGGAAGAGAAACTCGCGTCTAACTCTAGTAATATTTGAACCTGTGATGTTCAATTCTGATATATTTCGTCTCTAGTTCATCCGGACGAGAAACTTGCGTCTAACTCTAGTAATATTTGCACCTGTGATGTTCAATTCTTATATATTTTTTCTTCAGATCATCCGAACAAGAAAATCAGGTCTAACTCTGGTAATCTTTGAACCCGTGATGCCCAATTCTGATATAGTTCGGCTCCAGTTCATCCGAACGGTAAATTCGGGTCTAACTCTCGTAATATTTACACATGTGATGTTCAATTCTGATATATTTCGTCCTCAATTCATCCGAACGAGAAACACAGGTCTAACTCTGGTTATCTTTGAACCTGTGATATTCAATTCTGATATATTTTGTTTTCAGATCATCCGAACGAGAAAATCAGGTCTAACTCTGGTAATCTTTGAACCTGTGATATCCAATTATGATATATTTCGTCTCCAGTTCATCCTAACGGGAAACTCGGGTCTAACTCTCGTAATATTTACACATGTGATGTTCCATTCTGATATATTTCGTCCCCAATTTATCCGAACGAGAAACACTGGTCTAACTCTAGCGATCTTTGAACCTATGATGTTCAATTCAGATATATTTTATCTTCAGATCATCCGAACGAGAAACACAGGTCTAACTCTGTTAATCTTTGAACCTATGATGTCCAATTCTGATATATTTCGCCTCCAGTTCATCCTAACGGGAAACTCGGGTCTAACACTAGTAATCTTTGAACTTGTGATGTTCAATTCTGATATATTTCGTCTCCAGTTCATCCGGACGAGAAACTCGGGTCTAACTCTAGTAATCTTTGAACCTGTGATGTTCAATTCTGATATATTTTATCTTCAGATCATCCGAACGAGAATCACAGGTCTAACTCTGGTAATCTTTGAACCTGTGATATCCACTTTTGATATATTTCGTCTCCAGTTCATCCGAACGGGAAACTCGAGTCTAACTCTAGTAATATTTGAACCTGTGATGTTCAATTCTGATATATTTTGTATTCAGATCATCCGAACGAGAAAATCAGGTCTAACTCTTGTAATCTTTGAACCTGTGATCTTCAATTATGATATATTTCTTCTCCAGTTCATCCGGACGAGAAACTCGCGTCTAACTCTAGTAATCTTTGAACCTGTGATGTTCAATTCTGATATATATTTCGTCTCTAGTTCATCCGGACGAGAAACTCGCGTCTAACTCTAGTAATCTTTGAACTAGTGATGTTCAATTCTTATATATTTTTTCTTCAGATCATCCGAACAAGAAAATCAGGTCTAACTCTGGTAATCTTTGAACATGTGATGCCCAATTCTGATATAGTTCGTCTCCAGTTCATCCGAACGGGAAACTCGGGTCTAAATTTGGTAATCTTTGAACCTGTGATGTTCAATTCTGATATATTTCGTCTCCAGTTCATCAGGACGAGAAACTCGGGTCTAACTCTAGTAATCTTTGAACCTGTGATGTTCAATTCTGATATATTTTGTCTTCAGATGATCCGGATGAGAAAATCAGGTCTAACTCTGGTAATCTTTGAACCTGTGATGTCCAATTATGATATATTTCGTCTCCAGTTCATCCTAACGAGAAACTCGGGTCTAACTCTCGTAATATTTACACATGTGATGTTCAATTCTGATATATTTCGTCTCCAGTTCATCCGAACGAGAAACTTGGGTCTAACTCTAGTAATCTTTGAACATGTGATGTTCAATTCTGATATATTTTGTCTTCAGATCATCCGAACGAGAAAATCAGGTCTAACTCTGGTAATCTTTGAACTTGTGATGTCCAATTCTGATATATATTTCGTCTCCAGTTCATCCGAACGGGAAACTCGGGTCTAACTCTGGTAATCATTGAACTGTGATGTTCAATTATGATATATTTCGTCTCCAGTTCATCCGAACGGGAAACTTGGGTCTAACTCTAGTAATCTTTGAACCTGTGATGTTCAATTATGATATATTTGTCTTCAGATCATTCGAACGAGAAAATCAGGTTTCACTCTGGTAATCTTTGAACTTGTGATGTTCAATTCTGATATATTTCGTCTCAGTTCATCCGAACGGGAAACTCGGGTCTAACTCTGGTAATCTTTGAACCTGTGATGTTCAATTATGATATATTTCGTCTCCAGTTCATCCGAACGGGAAACTCGGGTCTAACTCTAGTAATCTTTGAACCTGTGATGTTCAATTATGATATATTTCGTCACCAGTTCATCCGAAGGAGAAACTCGGGTCTAACTATAGCAATCTTTGAACCTGTGATGTTCAATTCAGATATATTTGTCTTCAGATCATCTGAACGAGAAACACAGGTCTAACTCTGGTATTCTTTGAACTTGTGATGTCCACTTCTGATATATTTTGTCTCCAGTTCATCCTAACGGGAAACTCGGGTCTAACACTAGTAATCTTTGAACATGTGATGTTCCATTCTGATATATTTCGTCCCCAATTTATCTGAACGAGAAACACTGGTCTAACTCTAGTAATCTTTGAACCTGTGATGTTCAATTCTGATATATTTCGTCTCTAGTTCATCCGGAGGAGAAACTCGGGTCTAACTATAGCAATATTTGAACCTGTGATGTTCAATTCGATATATTTTCGTCTCAGATCATCGAACGAGAAAATCAAGTCGAACTCTAGTAATCTGTGAACCTGTGATGTCCAATTCTGATATATTTCGTCTCCAGTTCATCCGAACGGGAAACTTGGGTCTAACTCTAGTAATCTTTGAAGCTGTGATGTTCAATTATGATATATTTCGTATCCAAGTTCATCCGAACGAGAAACCAGGTCTAACTCTAGTAATCTTTGAACCTGTGATGTTCAATTCTGATATATTTTATCTTCAGTTCATCCGAACGAGAAAATCAGGTCTAACTCTAGTAATCTTTGAACCTGTGATGTTCAATTCTGATATATTTCGTCTCCAGTTCATCTAAACGAGAAACTCAGGTCTAACTCTAGTAATCTTTGAACCTGTGATGTTCAATTATGATATATTTTATCTCCAGTTCATCCGGACGAGAAAATCAGGTCTAACTCTAGTAATCTTTGAACCTGTGATGTTCAATTCTGATATATTTCGTCTTCAGTTCATCCGGACGAGAAACTCAGGTCTAACTCTAGTAATCTTTGAAACTGTGATGTTCAATTATGATATATTTCGTCTCTAGTTCATCCGGACGAGAAAATCGGGTCTAACTCTAGTAATCTTTGAACATGTGATGTTCAATTCTGATATATTTTGTCTTCAGATCATCCGAACAAGAAAATCAGGTCTAACTCTGGTAATCTTTGAACCTGTGATGTTCAATTCTGATATATTTCGTCTTCAGTTCATCCGAACGAGAAAATCAGGTCTAAAACTAGTAATCTTTGAACCTGTGATGTTCAATTCTGATATATTTCGTCTCAAGTTCATCCGAACGAGAAAATCAGGTCTAACTCTAGTAATCTTTGAACTTGCGATTTTCAATTCTGATAGGTTTCGTCTCCATTTCATCCGAACGAGAAACTCAGGTCTAACTCTAGTAATCTTTGAACATGTGATGTTCAATTATGATATATATTTCGTCTCCGAGTTCATCCGAACGAGAAACTCGGGTCTAAATTTGGTAATCTTTGAACCTGTGATGTTCAATTATGATATATTTCGTCTCCAGTTCATCCGAACGAGAAACACAGGTTTAACTCTGGTAATCTTTGAACATCTGATGTTCAATTCTGATATATTTTGTCTCCAGATCATCCGAACGAGAAAATCAGGTCTAACTCTGGTAATCTTTGAACTTGTGATGTCCAATTCTGATATATTTCGTCTCCAGTTCATCCTAACGGGAAACTCGGGTCTAACTCTAGTAATCTTTGAACATGTGATGTTCAATTCTGATATATTTCGTCCTCAATTCATCCGGAGGAGAAACTCGGGTCTAACTCTAGCAATCTTTGAACCTGTGATGTTCAATTCAGATATATTTGTCTCCAGATCATCCGAACGAGAAACACAGGTCTAACTATGGTAATCTTTGAACTTGTGATGTCCAATTCTGATATATTTCGTCTCCAGTTCATCCTAACGGGAAACTCGGGTCTAACTCTGGTAATCTTTGAACCTGTGATGTTCAATTATGATATATTTCGTCTCCAGTTCATCCGAACGAGAAACTCGGGTCTAACTCTAGTAATATTTGAACCCGTGATGTTCAATTCTGATATATTTTATCTTAGATCATCCGGAAGAGAAACATTATGTCTAACTATAGCAATCTTTGAACCTGTGATGTTCAATTTCGATATATTTTGTCTTGATCATCCGAACGGAAACTCAGGTCTAACACTAGTAATCTTTGAACCTGTGATGTTCAATTCTCGATATATTTCGTATCTCGATTCATCTAACGAGAAACTTGGGTCTAACTCTAGTAATCTTTGACACTTGTGATGTTCAATTATGATATATTTATCTTCAATTCATCCGAACGAAAAACTCAGGTTTAACTCTAGTAATCTTTGAACATGTGATGTTCAATTCGATATATTCCGTCTCAGTTCATCCGAACGAGAAACTGGGTGTCTAACTCTAGTAATCTTTGAACTTGTGATGTTCAATTGATATATTTTGTATTCGAGATCATCCGAATAACAGAAACTCGGGTCTAACTCTTGTAATCTTTGAACCTGTGATGTTCAATTATGATATATTTCGTCTCCAGTTCATCCGAACGAGAAACTGGGTCTAACACTAGTAATCTTTGAACCTGTGATGTTCAATTATGATATATTTCGTCTCTAGTTCATCCGGACGAGAAACTCGGGTCTAACTCTAGTAATCTTTGAACCTGTGATGTTCAATTATGATATATTTTGTCTTCAGATCATCCGAACGAGAAAATCAGGTCTAACTCTGGTAATCTTTGAACCTATGATGCCCAATTCTGATATATTTCGTCTCCAGTGCATCCGAACGGGAAACTCGGGTCTAACTCTGGTAATCTTTGAACATGTGATGTTCAATTCTGATATATTTCGTCTCTAGTTCATCCGAACGAGAAACACATGGTCTAACTCTAGTAATCTTTGAACTGTGATGTTCAATTCGATATATTTTGTCTTCAGATCATCCGAACGAGAATCACAGGTCTAACTCTGGTAATCTTTGAACCTGTGATGTCCAATTCTTATATATTTCGTCTCCAGTTCATCCTAACGGGAAACTCGGGTCTAACTCTCTTAATATTTACACATGTGATGTTCAATTCTGATATATTTCGTCCTCAATTCATCCGAACGAGAAACACATGTTTAACTCTGGTAATCTTTGAACATCTGATGTTCAATTCTGATATATTTTGTCTCCAGATCATCCGAACGAGAAAATCAGGTCTAACTCTGGTAATCTTTGAACTTGTGATGTCCAATTCTGATATATTTCGTCTCCAGTTCATCCGAACATGTGATGAAACTCGAGTCTAACTCTAACGGTAATCTTTGAACATGTGATGTTCAATTCGATATATTTTGTCTTCCGATCATCCGAACGAGAAATCGATGTCTAACTCTGGTAATCTTTGAAACTGTGATGTTCAATTCGATATATTTTGTCTCCAGATCATCCGAACGAGAAAATCAGGTCTAACTCTGGTAATCTTTGAACTTGTGATGTCCAATTCGATATATTTCGTCTTCCTAGTTCATCCGTGACGTGAAACTCGAACCGGTCTAACTCTAGTAATCTTTGAACCTGTGATGTTCAATTATGATATATTTTTTCTTCAGATCATCCGAACAAGAAAATCGCGTCTAACTCTAGTAATCTTTGAACCCGTGATGTTCCACTCGATATATTTCATCTCTAGTTCATCCGGACGAGAAACTCGCGTCTAACTTTAGTAATCTTTGAACCCGTGATGTTCAATTCTGATATATTTGTCTTCAGATCATCCGAACGAGAAAATCGGGTCTAACTCTGGTATTCTTTGAACTTGTGATGTTCAATTGATATTTCGTCTAGTTCATCCGGACGAGAACTCGGGTCTAACTCTAGTAATATTTGAACCTGTGATGTTCAATTCTGATATATTTTGTCCAGTTCATTCTA